>KV020365.1:0-12005 GCA_001598015.1 Dorcoceras hygrometricum | reverse complement strand
AAGGCAAAGGGAACACACAGTACCTGCAAGACAATGTTTAGTCACATGTATCAAAATTCAAAATTTTCAGACATGACATGAACTTACTATTAGGCAGACACTTTGTACCCATATCTGCTGGATTGTATTTAGAGGGTATCTTCTCAAGAAAAATCAGCCCTTTTGAGACAATATCCCTGATAAAATGAAATCTAACATCTATATGTTTGGTCCTATCATGAAACACAGGGTTTTTGCACAGTTGAATGCCAGATTGACTATCAGAAAAGACAGTAACATTACCTGATAACATACTGATTTCAGTTAACACGCCTTTAAGCCACAAGTCTTCTTTCAAGGCCTCTGTTATTGCTATATACTCAGATTCAGTGGTAGAAAAAGCAACAATATGCTGGAGTTGAGACATTCCAGCTAACACAAGCACCACACAAGGTAAACACATAAGAAGTGGTAGACTTTCGGTTGTCTTTGTCATTAGCATAATTAGAGTCCACATATCCAGTGAGTTCAACACCTATATCACATTTAGAAAACATAAGGCCATAGTTCAGAGAGTGCTTAAGGTATCTAAGAAGCCATTTTACTGCATTCCAGTGAACTATACCAGGATTTGCCATATATCTACTTAGACAGCTAACAGAATAGGCTATGTCTGGCCTAGTGCTAACATCATATACATGACAGAACCTATGGCATTAGATAGGGTACATTCCTCATGATATTTATGTTAGTTTCAGATTTAGGACATTGATCCTTATTTAACATAAAATGGGCAGCAAGCGGGACAGTCACAGCAGTAGCATTAGACATGCAAAATTTGTTTAACACCTTTTCGATGTATGAAGTTTGGTTTAAACAAATAGTAGAATTATCCCTATTTCTAATGATGTTCATACCTAGAATCCTATTAGCATCTCCTAAGAACTTCATGTCGAATTTTGAACTCAGAAATGATCTAACATGGTTGATTGCACTCATAGAGGGACTGATTAAAAGCATATCATCCACATAAATCAACAAGAAAGTAGGCACATTTTCAGTGTCTTTGAAGTACAAGCAAGAATCATATGAACTTATTTTAAATTTCAAAGAAAGCATACATTCATCGAACTTTTTATTACACTGCCTAGGGGACTGTTTTAAACCATACAAAGATTTTTTCAGCAAACACACATGATCAGGCTTAGATTTATCAATGAATCCCTCAGGTTGTTTCATATATATTAATTCCTCTAAGTCACCATGTAAAAATGCAGTTTTAACATCCATTTGTTTCAATTCCCAATCAAATTGAGCACACAAAGCAAGCATAATTCTGACAGTAGTGAATTTTACAACAGGAGAAAAAATTTCAGTATAATCAACCCCTTCCCTTTGTGTAAATCCCTTAGCAACTAGCCTAGCTTTATATCTAATAGAGTTACCTTCACTTTTGACCTTAAATAGCCATTTACAGTCCACAACAGAACAGTTTGTTGGTTTAGGCACAAGTTCCCAGGTTTTATTTTCATGCAGGGAATTAATTTCCTCATGCATGGCAGTTAACCATTCAGAAGAATTGTTAGATTTTAAGGCTTCATTGTAAGTATTAGGTTCATTACTGTCGATTTCTTCGAATACATTGAAGGCATGTGATGTTAAATGGAAGTCTTGGAGCCTAGCAGGCTGTCTTATATGTCTCCTATCCCTATCCCTTGCTAACAGGTAATCATTTTGTGTGTTCTCATTTAGAACTTCTAGGTTATCATGCAAGGTTTCAGCAGTATTAGAAAGTTCAGTTTCTTCAAAATTAATTTGTTCACTTTGTGAGGGTTCTGGATCATACAAGGCAGCAGGCATTATCTTCAAAGTCTCCACCTTTTCAGGTGTAGTCTCACTGCTAGGGGTTTGGACAGTTAAACAGGGAAATTCAGTTTCATTAAAAGTTACATCCCTACTGTTTATTGTCTGAAAACCCGGTTCACCCCTAACCCAGAGTCTATACCCTTTAACACCCTCAGGATAACCTAGAAACACACATTTCACAGCTCTAGGTTCAAGTTTGTCACCTTTCTTGTGCACAAAAGCAGCACGCCCAAAGGTTTTTAGATAGGAGTAGTCTATTTCTTTACCCGACCACACAAATTCAGGACATTTTCCGTTTAAGGTCACAGAGGGGGATCTATTAAATAGGCAGCAATAAGCACACATTCACCCCATAAAGTTTTTTGAAAGTCCTGAGGAGACTAGCATGCTTCTCACCCTTTCAAGTAAGGTTTTATTCATTCTTTCTACAACCCCATTTTGTTGTGGGGTGTAGGGTTTTGTTTTATGCCTTTTAATACCATATTGTTCACAAAGTTCATCAAATTGTGAATTACAGAATTCAAGCCCATTATCTGTCCTAAGGATTTTAATTTTCCTACTGGTTTGGTTTTCAATCATAGTTTTCCAAGTTCTGAATTTTTCAAACACATCAGATTTATTCTTAAGCAGGAAAACCCATAATTTTCTAGAGTAATCATCAATCACAGCAAGAAAATACCTACTGCCCCCTTGAGTGGGCTCACTCGAGGGGCCCCAAACATCAGCATGTATGCAATCAAGAATTCCAGAACTAACAGATTGTTTGGATCTAGGAAGAGCAGGAAAGTTGACCCTATGTTGTTTTCCATAGATGCAAGAATCACAGAAAGGAACACAAGATAATTTATCAGTGCCAAAACAGCCTTGTTTGTGTAAAATTTCTAGACCCCTACAACTCATGTGTCCTAATCTCCTATGCCAAAGATCAGTCAAATCATTTTTCACAGAATTCACACTAGTTTTACTACAAACAGAATTTGCATGACAAACATATAAGTTGTTTAGTTTTACAGCCTTAAACAACACTAAAGATCCTTTTATGATTTTCATACACCCATTCCCCCACCTGCCCTATAACCCCTCATCTTCTAGGGCAACACAAGAAATCAAGTTGTTACACAATGCAGGAACATGTCTAACATTTTTCAAAGTCAAGACATAACCATTTTCAAATTTCAGACAGACATCTCCAATACCAGCAATTTTACACTATTTCTCATTAGCTAATGACACAAAACCGTTGTTCACATTTGTGTAAGTAGAGAAGACACTCCTTAATGGAGTCATGTGATAGGAACACCCAGAATCAAATAGCCAATTAGTTTCAGTCATAGAAGGAGTTTAACAGAGTTAACAGATCATCACATTCAATTACCATAAGAACATCACCATAATTTTCAACAGAATCAGTAGCTTTATTCACTTGTTCATTCTATGAAGAGTTATGTTTCTTAGACTTATCTTTCTTAGGGTGAGGGCACTCAGTCTTGTAGTGACCCTTCTCACCACAATTGTAACAGTTTCTGTTTCCTTTGTACTTAGGCCTAGACCTACTCCGGCTATTATCTCTTTTATGCCCCTCATGCCTAGTCTTAGACCTACCCCGAACATGCATTACTTCACCCCCATTAGGTTTAGTTCCTTTGTAAGTCTTAAGATCTAGTTCTTTACTTTTTAGACCACTAATTAAGTTTCTAGTGTGATAACATCTCTTCCATATTTTATTGCTGACCTTACATCAGCATAATCATCAAAGCCAACATGTTTAAACACCAGTATCTAAAACTGTAACATAACAGACTAAATCATAAAGGCGGTCACGGGGTACTGCTGCAACCGGCGCTCAGAGGTCATCACCGCCAGTCGGAATGAGCTCATCAACAGGATCATCACCTGCACCATTTAAACCTAGTGAGCCTAGAGGCTCAGCATGCTCTATCGTAATGCATAACAAGGTACATACTAATAAAATCGCATGCAAGCATATACTGTAATTAAGATAACGTAAAAAACATGGATGCGTGCATGATCTTAAAGCATTTCATCAGGTGATCATATCATATCATATCATATATCGTATAAGGCATGGCATATCGTGATCTGAAAGAAAGCGTAAGAGTCATATCAGTGGATGTGAGCAACGTGTGACTGTAATAACCAACGTACGTGACGGTGTGGTTCACCCGACCTTACCTCGAGATCCTATATGTCACACCTCCTGAAAACTGCCACTTCACCCGACCTTACCTCGGGATCCATAGGCCCTGAAATCCTAAAATCATTCCTAAAAACAGGGGGGTCCCTAGGCCCGGCTACCTGGTTAACTCCCATCGTAGACTTGCCACATCACTACCATTCCTCGGATTTTTAACTTAAAAAGGACATGCCTGATCGTTTCATAAAATCTCATGATGCGTGAATTTTCTTAAAATCATTCAATTTTAAAAGCTTAGCCCGTTAATGCAATATTTTCATAACCGGACCGGAAACCGAACCGATCTAGCTATTAAAACTGGTCCAACTGGTTCAATCGGTTCAACCGGACGGTCGGATCGGATTATGTTTTATTAATAAAATATTAATATAATAGTAATATACTTTGAATTTATAAAAATCTAAAACATATATATAAATAGATAAAAATATATTTATTTTTTCAAATTCCTAATACTTATGTAAATATATAATCAAATATTAGTTTAATATTTTAAAATAATTAAACAATTATTGATTAACCTTTCCTTGATTTCACCTGCCATGACGTTCATTTTTACTGTTTTCTGGCCTCTCAATACTCACTTGCCCTTGCAAGTTGCAGAAGCTCTGTCGCCGATTCAAAATTAGATTAATAGTCAGGTATTAATTCATTTATTTTACCAATAAATTTTATCATCACTAGACAATTAAATACACAGGAGAAACAAATGTAAAAGTTATTGGCAGTTTAAAGGAAGAAAGAACAGGCATCCATTCTTAAAAGTTGAGAGAGCAAATCAGAAACAACTAGCAAAATCAGGGAGACGAAGAAATCAGCCCGACAAAGAATGAACAGTAAAATTTTTCAAAAAAAAAAATAATAATAAAAATAATGAAAACCGGTTGAACCGGTTAGGTTGAACCGGTTTTTGGCCGGTTCAACCGGTTCTTGATCGGTTTTGACCGGTTAAACCGGTCAAACGGTTTTTATACATGGTTCGGACCGGACCAACAACCGGTTCCCGGTCGAACCGACCGGTCCGGTCCGGTTCCAAAAACAATGCTTAGAACAGTAGGTGAGAACATAAACAGTAGACTGTCAGCAACAACAAAACAGGCAGTAGCTAAGTCCAAGGCAGTGAGCAATAACACACAGCCAAGAACCAACACAGTAAGCAATCCCAACACAACACAGTACCAGTAAATACTGAACATGCAGTAATACACAGCAAATGACAAACAGTGAGCAGACTAAAGGAAACATATAAGAGCACAAGGTAGAGGCTGGGCAGGGGACTCCAGGCACTCGGGATTCCTCAACACACTCTAGGCGTGCGGTCAAGGTGCCTTAGTATAGAGCTCCCTTACCAAGCCCTGTGGGGGACAGTGTGAGATAGGCTCACGCTATCAGCCCAAGGGTACTACAACAACAGTACCAGTTTCAAGTACTGTATAGTGGACAATACACTATCACACATGCACGGGTTGAAGAAGACTTACAACCCAGAGGCCAACACTCTGGGGTAGGGTTCCCGAGAACAGGTATTCAGCCACCCTTACGAACAGGCCTCCCCTCCGTCGGCAGATCCGGCTCCAGGCACGAACCAGTGGCTCTGATACCACTGTTGTGAATCTCCCTGTACCTGCAAGAACAAAACAGAACCAAGGAACAATGACAGTGGATCACCCGCGGGGATCCCATTAGTTCACAGTTTAACCAAGCAAGCACAAGGTAGCCAAGGGCCAGATCCAGACAGATATGAAGGTTGGCTAAGACACCAAGCCAAGACCCTCCACAGTGACACCAGCAACTACAGAGCTCGACACAGGACACAAGGAAGGAGGTGGTGACACTCAGTACCAAGCCAGTAACCCACCGGAGACCACAGCAACGCACGGAGGCTGCCTGGAAGTCCCAGTTACACACCCCAAGCCCAGAACCCCAAGATCTCTAGTGTCCCGACTCTCACAGAACTGAGACTGATTCTCAGACAAGAGGAGATCGAAAATCTCACACAGAGATCCCACCGGAAGTACTCACAGAGAGGCAGAGAGAGGCGGCGCAGAGAAAGGGTTAGGTTTACACGGGAGTAAGGAAGGTGAAATAATGCGTCAGCTATACACACAAAACAGAGGTATAATATAACAAATAAAGGACCACGATTTACGCCAAGAATTAAAAAAATCCACTACGCATGAAGCACGAAAAAATGATAATGCAACGCATTTTGTAATGGTATTTAATCAAATATAGTGAGAACGCAAATGCTATCTACATATTTTATCAAGAAGTAAAGACACATATAGGACAAATACATAAGATTATCGAGATAGTCATTTAGGCTGAATTTAATTCGATTTGAATATATTGGCTTCAAATCCATAAATAGTAACAAATCAATTAGTTTGTTTGAACAAATTACTTATCAATAAATTTCAAATCGAAGATAGTCATATTCTGAATTATTATGGTGGATTTTAAATATATCATATATATTACTTTCAAATCATCCTCTCAATACTTGTTCAAATCCAAATTTCTTAATATAAACTTGTGCATTCAACAGAATCGATATTTCTGATAAGCGTTCCATTGATATTACAATTTATTTTCCTCCAAATATTAGTACTGTAATTCATGTTTCTATTTATCATAGGCAAATTTTGCTTGGTGGGAACCTCGGCATGCGGGATTTAGATTCAATCATCCATGGAAACAATACTTGAAGATTGGAGCCCTTGCCAGTGAGTGTGCCTGTCATATTAAAGCTCTTGACGGATATGCTGTTAAATCCAAAGTCAAGGTATTAATCATGATTCGATTAACGTACAAAAACAATTTAATCTTATTAATTAATTAAAAATCGTTGATACCGGAGTATATTGATTACTTTATATACAGTCTGTATCAAAAATTTGCAAGGTACTTCAAAATCCATGCATAACAATGAGCTCCGATTCTGCCAAAGCACTGAAAGACTTGGCCTCCGCAATCAAAACCCTTAAATTTCCAACGTCAGATATCCAAACCCACATACAAAATTCCAAATCTGGAGTCGATGAGTTTGAATCCAATCTCAAAAACATGCCGCCGCCTCAACAAGATATCCAAGAAATTATGCAACTACTCGTTGCTGCATCCATACTCATCCACATCATTAAGTGTGTCGAAGAAATTTTGGAGTCTATCCTTGACTTTCCGAAAAGGCCGGTTTCCAAAAACAAACATCTAATTGCGACACTCATGACTCGTGTTAACGACGATCACAATATGATCGATGTTCTTGTGAGCAGGTATATATCTTTTATGTTCGATGGAATGTGAGGATTGTTGTGTTGGGCGATCATTTATTACAATGGAGATTGTAAATATATGAGTTCTTGGATGTTCGTGAAAAATATATGTGACACTGTAAATGTGTGAGACTTAGTTTGCATGCTTTGTTACTAGTGTATATGTTCTTGTTGGGTCATACTTGTATAAATTTAAATATTAAAATTTCCTTACAAAGTATGTTTTTGCCTCTTGATCTTTGACGGTAATGTCTTCAACATATAGCCCCACGAATATCTATATTATTGGTGAGTTTGCAATGACAAATTATATGTCAATTTTTTTATAGAATGTTTGTGCATGTGAGAACCCAAAGTTTTTGTACATATGTATGCGATATGTATGTAAGCTCTTTGTAGAGTATGACTAAGCAAAATCCTTATAATAACTAATTCAGGACCAAGTTTTATTAATCCAACTTTCTAAGCTTTGTACTAAAGTGATCTTGCAAAGTTTGTTACTCTTTATTTTATCTGGTGATTATCATTAATTAAGCAGTAAACTTTTTCGTCTGAATGATCTTCTTTATCGGATAACTTTGTAGGCTATTTTATACGGAGTAAATTTTATCCGGAACTTTTATCTGGACGATCTATTTTACTCAGAAGAACTTTTTTATCCGAATGATGTATTATATCCAAAACATCTTTTATTTGACACCTATTTTATTTGGAATTTTATTTATTCGCTTAGCTTCTTCTCTGTTAGATCCGGACATATTAATCTATTAGAATGTTTTCTTCTTTACAAGTGAAACTTTCTTAACTTTCAACGACGATATAACTAGTTATTAACTGTCGAAATAAAGCGATATAATGGTCATTAAGCTCAAAATTATTGCCTTAAATTTGTGCCCCTTCGGCTAATCCTTGAACCATATAAATGCCACCTCTCTATACATGAATCTACACGAAAAAAATTTCCGTGCAAACTCGTGTAAGAAGGCTTAGAGAATTATAGATAGAGTGCTGATATTTCTGAGTAGTTCTATCAATTCCGTGACCATGGTGATTTATATATATATATATATATATATATTGATGCCCCCATAACCACCTCGAAACCCGAGGATCGATCAGCTTGCTCATAGCCCCGATGCGCGATGCCTAGGTCAGCAGAACACCCGAAGACGAGCTCCAAGATCGGGATTTGCCCGAGGCCTCACCACTATTTCGGGAGTGTTTCCCGAGGACCATGTCCCGACGTGATGAAGAGTCCTGCCCAGGTACCTCTCTCTTTGTGCAGATGAATCCCGCCTGGATTCGTCTTTCCTTATTTGAAGGATCCTAGGTCGATACACCTTTGCTTTTTTAGTTAGAGGATCCCGAGGATCACGGAGAGTATCCACCGAGATATTCTCCCTCCACCGACTTAACCCCTCTATAAATACCAGGTACGCCTCATTCAACACACACACTCATTCTTGCACACTTTTGCACTCAGCATATATTCTCTCGCTTTTCCTCTCGCACTCTGCCTGACTTAAGCATCGGAGGGGCTTCGCCGGACACACTTTCGGCGCCCTCTGACTTGTGATTTGTGGTTGCAGACGTTGAAGAGAAGCATAATCCAATCCACAGTCGCCCGACGTTCTCGAGCTCCTCGACGTGATGGTGTTTGCTGGTCGGCTAAGGTAATTTGGCTACATCATATATATATATATATACATATATGTTTTAAATTGATCGATCACAATATGTTTCTGATGTAACCGAATTTTGCTCAGTCATTGAGCTACCACCATGTCAGACCGTTAGGTCGGGAGGTCGAGAGTTCTGTATTCCATGAGTAAGCTGAGTGAGATTTGTTGGAGCTGAATTAGAAGAAAACTGCTCGGACGAATAATCAGCAGCGAGATATCACCATGTGTGGGCATGGCACGGTATAACCCGAGGAATAGAGAGGGCACGTCGGGAGCTCTGTCCTCGGGGGTGAGTTGGACGCCTTTCCTGTAGTGACCTGCGACTACAGACACTGGTCAAAGGACGTGGGGAGTTATCCCGACAAAGGTTCTCCGACGCTTAAGTCAGCTCGTTTGATCGAGAGCATATAAATAATGCAGAGAATGAGTCTGCTGAATTTGTGTAAAATGAGAAATACCTGAATATTTATAGGAATGTCAAGCGGTTGCGTGTGTACTAACTGGGTAATCATGAGCGGAGTGGACTTAGCAGGCCTTGCGTGTACACTACCCTACCACATATATGCAGGGATAGATCTTGCAGCTTTGTCAATGCACTAATCATGAGTTATACAAGAGGATCAAGTTGTTGTGATAGGTCACTAACATAACAGACTTCTTGTCTTGAGGTCGTGTTGCCAAACTGTACTGTTAAGACTCGTCACACCTCGAGATCGAGGTACCCTGGAAGCACTGCCCGAGGAGCATCTTGGGTGCCCATGGAGCGCCTATTAGGTGTGTGTTGGCTGAGGAATGTTTGGACCTTTATCCCGACATGTTTGATCGATGGAATGTTCCCGAGGACCGAGGTGATCGGGTGGTGCCAAGTCGAAAGGTTATCAGTAGCGTTTCAATAGGAGTTATTTCCTCGGGTCTCGAGATGAAAATTATTAGTGTGGTATCAGTTTCCTTTGAACCTTATCTATTATTTGGTTCTTCATTCTATGATTCTTCGGTTGTCATACTCTTGATTTGTCGATTCAAGTTCTAAAGGTGATGATTTTGATTTATACTACGAGACTCTATGTTATGCAATAATAACTGTTAAACAACGCTGGTCGAAACGTGACAATAAATTATTATTGTTATATATATTTAACCCTAGATTATTCAATTTAGTCAAGTAATGTGATTGTTCAATCACATATCTGTTAAGTACAACTACAAAAAATAGTGAAATCGGTGCTACAAATGCTAACCTGTGTCTTAAAATATACATGCAACGAAGATTCTGTTTGATTTGGCTAAAAAAAACAGAGTGCTTCAAAACTTGGTCTCATATCATCCATCATGATCCCGAGTCAAGAGTATCTAATTAATGAGAGTATAAATAGTGAAGTCGGAGCTACAAATTAATTTTCCTAACTTAGCAGGTGATATATTATCACAATTTGGACTATTTGTAATTTGGTTGATTAAGCTCGTTCTTAATATGCTAATTTTCCCGCTGTGTTTTTCGATTTTAGTCTTTCCTGTACCCGGATAAGAAACAATATGACTAGATGAAGGATAAAAATCGCAATTACACCAACTTACGTTACTGCTTTTATTAATTTCCCATGATATACTAATTAACTATCTTTGATGGTTTGGTATAACATCTTTTGAGTACGGAAAATACATATATGAAATAACAAAAATACCACATTTTTAATAAAAATATTATTAAAACTCATTTAAATCCTTATAAGAAATGAGTTAAAACAATTCATTTGAATCTAGTTTAGCAAAATATCCCAACTGGGAAAGAACGTAAAGCCCACAGCGGATAATAGTACAGAAAAAGATTAATGAGCAATATGATACACTTCACTATATATATGTTAAAAAAAAGGAGATTATTGAGAATCCAAAATATATATTCACCTAATTTATTTTCCAGAACTCATTTCAATAATAAAAAAAATTACGAGCTTCTGCTAAAATATTAAAAAATATGTATATAATACAGCGTCCGCTATTAAAAGTAGCGTCCAGTTAAACTGGAAAAAAAACGAAAAATATTAAATATTATACATGAATTTTCAAGACATAATAATTTAAATATTACATCGTCATTATTCATACGATCGAAACATTCTCTGATAATTCTCACAGAATGTGTTGGCGCTGGGTGTAACTAAAAACAGAGTTTCACCTAGTAATTTAAAAAAATGTGTTTATATATCAAATGATTTAAAGAATTATATATTATACTATAAATGACTAATTAAATATTTACCGTGCACCATAAGGCGATATTGACGTATGTTTATCAAGTTGAATACTACGTGCATGAAGCGCTACATTATTTCGGTCCGGATTAACGAGTTTAATCCTGCTCCATGCTCATATCTATAACAAAAAATCAGGTTAAAAATATTAATATTGTGAAATAAATATTAAAAATTCAATAAAACAACCTGTAAAATATATAACGGTCCAGATATTATACGTTTTCCTAAATTAGTTGCATTACACAACTGTCGATATAGAAACGCTAATACCGCACTCCCCCAACTACACGAATTCACCTAATATGTGTAATAAAAATAAATCTGGTTGAAAATTACAATATAAAGTGATATATAAAAATAATAAAAAATCAATAGAATTACCTGATGAATGTCTCGTAGTAGTTGCAAAAACATGAGTTTAACCGAGCCTCCTTGATAATCTGGAAATAATATCTCTCCAATTATCATTAACGCCACACATTGACTATATTTCTGGACATCTTCTTCCGAACTATAATCGTTAATATGTTTACAGATGCAATGTTCGTATAGAGCGATCATAGATAGATGTTCGTTTTTGAAATATGATTGTATGTGCTCAAATCCCAACAAATCCAAACAAGTGTGTTGCCATTGTCGCATAGATTGGGAATAATCTACTCCAGACACAGGCTCACAATCAATCTTCTAGCCCCAAATGATCGATACATCCTGCAAGGTCACCGTGGCTTCA
>KV020364.1:0-13064 GCA_001598015.1 Dorcoceras hygrometricum | reverse complement strand
TTCCCAGAGGGTCACCCATCCCAAAATTGTCCCAAATCAAGCACTATTAACTTTGTAGTTCTTAAATGATGAGCTCCTGAAAAGAAGATGCACCTTGTTGGTATGAGTAGATCCAATTAAATCTGATAAGCCTTCCTCAACTAACCTCAATTACATCTATAACATCCCAGTCTCGTATCCCTATCATTCCTGTGTGGGATCGGTTCATTGCTGTCTCGAGTCAAATATTTTAAAATGAGGTCAAGTTATTTTAAGTATGGACCTGTTATTTTAATTAATGTGTCAAAGGTCCAATTTTAAAGAAATTAGCCAGAAAGTCAAAATTGAGTCAACCTTTTTAAATAATTTAAGTTATGTTTAATTTAAGTTTTTAGTCAAAATTAGGGCTTTAGGGATTTTAATTGGAGTTAAAATCGATTTTTGGGATTTAATTGGTCAAAATCGATATTTGGTCAAATCGGCGGTTTTTTAGGTCAAAATTGATTTTAATTGATTTTATAGGCCAAAATCGATTTTTATAAGTCCCAAATTAATTTTTAGAAGTCAAAATTGATTTTAATTAGTTCCTTTTGTCTTGATTTTTAAGAAATCAAAATTTAAAGAAAATATGCAAAAATGGGAAAAACCGGTGAACATTCATTTCATCGGCCATTTTTAGAGCGACGTAATTTTAAGTTTTTAGTCAAAATTAGGGCTTTAGGGATTTTAATTGGAGTTAAAATCGATTTTTGGGATTTAATTTGGTCAAAATCGATATTTTGGTCAAAATCGGCTTTCGATGTCAAAATTGATGTAAATTGCTTTTAAAAGTCAAATCGATTTTTGTAAGTCCCAAATTATTTTTAGAAGTCAAAATTTGTTTTTTATTAGTCCCTTTTAGTCTTGATTTTAAGAAATCGAAAATTTAAAGAAATTAGGAAAAAATGGGAAAAAGCGGTGAACATTCGTTTCATCGGCCGAGTTTAGAGCGATGTGTGGTCTAGAAGTGGTGAGCCTAGCCCCGGAATCAATCCTTGACCGAAGTAGAAAAAGGTAGAAACCCGTAAGTGTATATTTAATTTTATATGTAGTATTTTATGTACGTAATGTTTTAACGAAAAAGATTAAATATACCTTAACGGGCTAAGCTTTTAAATTGCAAGATTTTAAGAAAATTCACGCATCATGAGATTTTATGAAACGATCAGGAATGTCCTTTTTTTAAGTTAAAAAACCGAGGAATTGAAGTGATGTGGCAAGTCTACGATGGGAGTTAACAGGGTAGCCGGGCCCGGGGATCCCCTGTTTTTAGGAATGATTTCAGGATTTCAGGGCCTATGACCCTCGTGTAACAGGCGGGTTAAGTGGCAGTTTTCAGGAGGTGTGACATATAGGGATCCCGAGGTAAGGTCGGGTGAACCACACCGCCACGTACGTTGGTTATTACGACTGATCAGTCATACGCCCGCTCACATTCACTCATACGACTCGTACGTTTTTCAGGTTACGATATGCCATGTCTTATATGTTATATGATAGGTTATGATATGATTGTATGATGAAATGTTTTAAGATCATGAACGCATTCACGCTTTAACGTTATTTTAATTACAAGTATGTGCTTGCATGCGATTTTATTAGTTATGATAGGTTATGATATGATTGTATGATGAAATGTTTTAAGATCATGAACGCATTCACGCTTTAACGTTATTTTAATTACAAGTATGTGCTTGCATGCGATTTTATTAGTATGTACTTTGTTATGTATTACGATAGAGCATGCTGAGCCTCTAGGCTCACTAGGTTTAAATGTTGCAGGTGATGACCCTGCCGATGAGTACATCCCGACTGGCGGTGAGGACGTCTGAGTGCCTGATGCAGCAGTACCCCGTGACCGCCTTCATGTTTTTAGTCTGTCATGATGCAGTTTTAGATACTGGTTTTTAAACATGTTTACTTTCAGCATTTTTACTCAGTGAATTTATTCCGCTTGAATATTTCAACGTTTTAATATTCCTTTATTTATCTCTCAATTATTTTTGAGAAAATGATTTAGAAACGTTTTAGAAAGGAACGAGCCATACCTCAAGTTTATGTTTGCTTCCGCATATGTTTTAAAAAAAATTCTAGAATCTGGTTCATTTCAGTTGGTATCAGAGTGGTGGTTCTGGTGGGGTACTTGCCTGCTGCGTGGAGCTCAGAAGTGACACTACCAGTCTGTGAGTTTTATTGTTTTATGATTTACGTTATGATTGCATGATGCATGTTTTAGCCTTGCATGAGTTTTGGCCTTAGAGTTTTAAACATAGACTCTTAGTCATGCACTTAGATATACGTGATACGATTGTGGTGTGCATGTATGTCTCCCAGACGTGCTATCGGTACGTAACTTAATTTCGGGGACGAAATTTCTATAAGGGGGAAGATTATAACGCCCTGAAATCCAGATTACGTGAGAATGAGTGCATGACTAGGGGAAAAATATTTTTAGATGATTACATGCCATCTTATTTAATTTATTTATTATTTTTATGTGCATGGTATGCATGACTTGTTTTTCAGCCTGTTTGAGTTACGGACGCGTGCAAGATATTAGGGTCGGCCGGAATAAAAATAATTTGAGATTTTTAAGTTATTAGATTTTTAAGAATGAAATTATTTTATTTTAAGCAATAAATTCTCAAAATTGGGATTTTTATAATTATTTTGGAGGGGAACCCGTTTTTCGCCTATACGGGCTGCTTTATTGAGTTTTAAGGCGTTTTAAAATATGAGAAGGCCTTGATTTCGAAAATATGTAATCTTTAAAGCCAAGATAAATTTTTAATTATCCTTTCAATTAAATGGAGGGCGAGCATGTCATTTTCCATTCCTTTTCTTAATTAAATCTATAGGGGTAAAATTTGTCACCCCATTATCTTCCAAAACACAATTGATTTCAAACCTAGCCTCCTATACCATCAATTGGCCATCCTCCCCTTCCCCCTCAAGCTCCAAGTTTTGAAAATAATCAGCCTTTGAAGGAGCTTGGTGATCCATAGCCGGTTGCGCCCCGATCTCGCACCTAAACGTCCGTACCTCGCAGATCAACTTTTTTTTCAACCCAGGAATGTGATATCAATTCCCTTGCTCACCATTTAAATCATAATAACCTGTTTTATGAAAATTATGCATGAATTTTGTGTGTATGCCTTGGATCTATACAGCTATGTTCACGTTTTATGCATGTCTCATGTTGCATCTCACGGTTTTGATGATTTTCTCGCATGGCTTCGGTTTGGGGGCTGCCCAAGGGACTTGGCTTGATATCAGGTGGTTCAAGGGGTCCTAAGAGGGCTAGGAGAGGCATAGGTGGGAAATAACGATCGAACCAGTGGCTGCATGCCAAACACCTTCTGCTGTGTGTTCTGCGGCCACGCGGTGCGTCGCCTTCACCAGGGTCGTGCTCTCTCGTGCGACCACGATTGGGGCCGAGGCTGGTCATGTTAGGACCGGCTGGACCTGGGGGTGGTCCAGTCGGAAGAGCTCCGGCAGTTGTGGCCGGAGCAGGGAGAACGGTCGCGCGAAGTGGCTGCTGGTCGTGGCTGCGCGTGAGGGTGTGTGTGTGATTTTCGGTTTAGGGCTTAATTTTGCTATGGTTCGGTCTAACTGAACCGGTTTGGCTAGTTCGGTTGGACCGGATCGGTTCTTCGAGTCTCGAGTCAAATATTTTAAAATGAGGTCAAGTTATTTTAATTATGGACCTGTTATTTTAATTAATGTGTCAAAGGTCCAATTTTAAAGAAATTAGCTAGAATGTCAAAATTGAGTCAACCTGTTAGGACCGAAGGATCAGATCTCAAGAAACTAAACAACATAACATAAGGGAGGGGACGGAGATCTGATCCAATAAAATAAAGATAAAGCGATACTACAGTTAAAAATTTTGCGCTGCTATAAAGGAGCTATAATAGCTCACGGTTCTTGAACATTAATCGAGCACCGGAGACAGATCTGGTATGTGATAAAAACATGTGGAAAACACCAGAAATGAATCCTAATAATTTAAAATGATGCAAACAGATTTCTGTTAGAAATCTGTTTAACTGTGCGTGTGTGATAACTGTGTATGCGTGCGTGTTAATATAAATACAAATGCGGAATGCTGTAAATCATAAAGAAATTTACGCTGCTGTTTGTTTATGGAAGTTCTGATATAAATATCCTACATCTCCCCTTCTTCTGCCTCGGAAGGTTCCACTAGAAGATTTGATCTACACATCGTGTACAGACCCGATCCGGCAGCCAGCAGCTGCGAGAACTCCTAGACTCCACCAGCCCTCGGCTGTTAACTCAATCACTTGTTTAACGCCTCTGTGAGAAAGGCTACAGACACAGAGTTTAACGTCTTCGTGCTTGGACGGGATCTGATTGTTTGGGTTTGAGATTCATTCACAATAAAATTTTGCTCAACTCTCAAGAATGTGAATGAATCTCTGTGTGTGTGAGATTTACAGTGTAAGCATAACTCTCGTAATAATAAAATCTCACACAACTGGGAAATGCTCCTAAAGAGCTGATGAAGACTCAGCAGATGGCCGACTACTTCATCTTCCTATTTTCTTCCCTATGTAATTTCTCTGTTTTTGTTTCTGTGTGTGTCGAACATCTTTTTCTCGATCAGCACTTTTCTTCATCGAATCTTGCTGTATATATAGCTTCCTCAAATATGGCCGTTAGACAGTAGATTCAAAAACCTTTTCTGCGCTTGTCAAGGCTAATTTGTCTTCTTCCCAAATATGTGTAAACACCGTGAATCATTCTCTGTATGTTGTACTATTTCCCCAAAATAGTACTGATCTTGCCCCCTTAAATTAAGGCATTTGTATGACTCAATTTCAGCCATTTATTCTTTCCCTTTTAAACGGTGATTGCGTCCAACAGCTTCTGTAATAGTATCTGCCAACAGCTTCTGTAATAGTATCTGCCATCAGCTTATGTTCGTTTGTTGATTCGTTAGACTCCAATTGTTCAACTGCTGATTGCGCTTCTCCTCAACTGCTGAATCATTTTTTCTTTAGCGCTTCGACTGGTTCTTTCTTCTCCATGACTGAATTAATCTTCTGTTCGATTACTTCGTCTGTTTCAGACTCTTCAACAGATTCGTACTGTTCATCGGGTTTCAACTGTATATTTAATTTTATATGTAGTATTTTATGTACGTAATGTTTAAAGAAAATGATTAAATATACATTAACGGGCTAAGCTTTTAAATTGCATGATTTTAAGAAAATTCACGCATCATGAGATTTTATGAAACGATCAGGCATGTCCTTTTTAAGTTAAAAATCCGAGGAATTGAAGTGATGTGGCAAGTCTACGATGGGAGTTAACCGGGTAGCCAGGCCCGGGGATCCCCTATTTTTAGGAATTATCAGGATTTCAGGGCCTATGGACCCTCGTGTAACAGGCGGGTGAAGTGGCAGTTTTCAGGAGGTGTGACATATAGGGATCCCGAGGTAAGGTCGGGTGAACCACACCACCACGTACGTTGGTTATTACGACTGATCAGTCATACGCCCGCTCACATTCACTCCTACGACTCATACGTTTTTCAGGTTACGATATGCCATGTCTTATATGTTATATGATAGGTTATGATATGATTGTATGATGAAATGTTTTAAGATCATACATGCATTCACGCTTTAACGTTATTTTAATTACAAGTATGTGCTTGCATGTGATTTTATTAGTATGTACTTTGTTATGTATTACGATAGAGCATGCTGAGCCTCTAGGCTCACTAGGTTTAAATGTTTCAGGTGATGACCCTGCCGATGAGTACATCCGACTGGCGGTGAGGACGTCTGAGTGCCTGTTGCAGCAGTACCCCGTGACCGCCTTCATGTTTTTAGTCTGTCATGATGCAGTTTTAGATATTGGTTTTTAAACATGTTTACTTTCAGCATTTTTACTCAGTGAATTTATTCCGCTTGAATGTTTCAAAGTTTTAAATATTCCTTTATTTATGTTTGAAATATTTTTGAGAAAATGATTTATAAATGTTTTAGAAAGGAACGAGACATACCTCAAGTTTATGTTTGCTTCCGCATATGTTTAAAAAAATTTCTAGAGTCTGGTTCGTTTCAGACTCACTCAAGCGACCTACATCGATACCATACTTAAGAGGTTCTCTATGGAAGAGTCCAAGAGAGGACACCTACCTATGTGCCACGGGGTCACTCTATCTAAGTCTATGTATCCAAAGACTGATGTAGAGATAGAGAGTATGACATGTGTGCCATTTGCTTCGGCAATAGGTAGTATTATGTATGGCATGATCTCGAGCAGACCGGATGTCGCCTATGCTCTGAGTGTCACGAGCCGCTACCAAGCCAACCCCGACGAAGTGCATTGGAAGGCTGTGAAAGATATTCTTAAATACTTACAAAGGACTAAGAATATGTTAATGGTCTATGGGGGAGGTGAACTAAAATTGGAAGGCTACACTGATTCTAGCTTCCAATGCGATGTGGATGACTCGAAATCAACCTCTGGATTTGTATTCATGCTCAATGGTGGTGCTGTCTCTTGGAAGAGTACCAAGCAAGAACTATTGCAGATTCAACCACTGAGGATGAGTACATCGCAGCATCAGCTGCTGCTAAAGAGGCGGTTTAGATGAGGATTTTCGTCCAAGAGTTGGGCGTAATTCCTGAAGGAGTTGGTCCAATCCCGATGTACTGTGACAACACGGGTGCCATTGCGCAAGCAAAGGAGCCTAGGTCTCACCAAAGATCCAAACACATCCTGAGGAAATACCACATAATTCGGAATATTGTGGCAAGAGAAGACATAGCAGTTGAGAGAGTCGCCTCTGTAGACAACATTGCTGATACACTTACAAAGCCCTTGCCAGGCCCGTTTGAAAAACATTGCGAATCAATGGGACTATGCATTATGAGAAGTTGGCTTTAGGGCAAGTGGGAGATTGTTAGAGTAGGTGCCCAACTGGCCAACTTGTGGCGTGTGGGGCTTTTGATGACTCTTTGTATAAAACAATCTTTGTTTATGAAATTCACATTTTATATGGCATTCTTTATCGTCGTTGTTTTTATAATGTTAACAATTATGTTGGATAAAGACATAGAATTCACCATAGTGTATGTTAAATGTGATAGTGGATATGATGGCTATCATGAAACACATATAATAGTCACTGTGTATGCTAAACTTGTTCCTAGTCGATTGGACCGTCAAAATGAGGATAAGGCCTCCCGAGTTTGAGACTAGCATCTGCGATGTGAAGTACAACGTTTCATTGGTAGGGAACATTGTGATGTTCTGAGCATGCAGATGGATGGTTCGCCTGGCGAACTATCGAACTAACCTCGTTCGGATTCTCCAAATGGTTATCATTTGTTGAGTGGAGAGTCCGAGGTCTTTGTTGTATGGATTAGTACTTACTACTCGAAACATCATTGAGACTCTACATTATTATTCACCTCACTTTGACTCGTTTACCGACTCCGTAAGGGTCATCAGGTGTCGAGATTAGGTGAGATCACGAAGCATGTGGGAGTCGATGCTTTGTTGTCGAGAATTCACCGCTCGTCCTAGTGTGTGGATATCCTATGCTATCTGAGAAGATAATAATGTGAAAAATCTCTGACCAGAGTACTCTTGTGCTTTAGTGTAAATGTGTTTACCTGATAGCACTCGCGATGTCGCTATTTTGATCTCCAAGATGTATGCATGGCTATCAAATCTCTAACGACTCTCGATTTACCAATGGTTGCTGATTCGATCGGGATATGTGAGTTGAAAGGACCGTACTATACGCTAACCATGATCGACTGGTTCTTGCAGGCACTATCAGTGATAGGGGATCATGGGGCGATGTTGTTAGGCGCTTTTGTTGGCGCAGCGGCGGATCCGGATCCCTTTTCCCGAGGCGCATCGGAAGTTTAAAAATTTTGCACCGGGAATCGGTCAATACATAATAATTAAAGCACTAAAACATACATAGGATGTTTTAATGAAGGTTACCTTGCTGGCGTCTAGGCGCCTGGCTCCGACCAGATTCACAGGGAATCTGGCACTTCAACGGTGGGCGGCGGTAGATCTCCTAATCCGGTCCACGACTGGAAACAGGACTCCTTCGTCAGTCTGCACTAGAAGAGCTGACGAATTTGCCACGAACGGAATCTCCACGACAAGGTGATCGGAACAGGTCCGATCACGGCAAGCGGCGGAGGCGCGGCGGCAAGGCGGCGGCGGCCGAGAGAGGCGTGGAGGAGAGGGGTGGGCGGCGCTTGGAGGCTAGGGTTTTGTGTTGTGTAGTGTGTCATACATTAACCCTAGGCCATGCATATGTAGACTAGTGATGGGCTAGGACCGGCCCAATGGGCCTGGGTCAGGCCCAGGTCCATATGAACATTCGGTTCATTTCCATCACCGTGGCTTCATCATAACTCCGATCGACAATCTGATTGGACCAATCTACACAGATTCCAAAACTGAGTATTATGATGTGAAAATAATTTTTCAGACCACCTAGTCCAAAATTGCAGTTTAGCCCCTCAACTATGGGAAATCGTAATTTGACCCCTGTTGACTTTTAGGAAGTCGCACTCCCTAAATTACTCCTCCTATGCTCAACACATTGAGCTCAGTTTCCGTGCGAGAATCGTGAAACCAGTACTTGTGTGACCCTCAATGGTTCAGGGATACAGCTAGCCGTGGGCTCACAACCATTGTGACTTCGAAATCACAATTTCGGACCGACCCATCGGATCATGGTTAAGCGCCTAGCAACATCGCCCCATGATCCCCTAGGTATCACTGATAGTGCCTGCAAGAACCAGTTGGTCGATGCTCAACACATTGAGCTCAGTTTCCGTGCGAGAATCGTGAAACCAGTACTTGTGTGACCCTCAATGGTTCAGGGATACAGCTAGCCGTGGGCTCACAACCATTGTGACTTCGAAATCACAATTTCGGACCGACCCATCGGATCATGGTTAAGCGCCTAGCAACATCGCCCCATGATCCCCTAGGTATCACTGATAGTGCCTGCAAGAACCAGTTGGTCGTGGTTAGCATACAGTACGATCCTTTCAACACATATATCCCGATCAAATCAACGATCATTGGTACATCGAGAGTCGCTAGAGATCTAATAACTATGCATACATCTCGGAGATCAAATAGTGACATCGCATGTGTTACTAGGTAAACTCATTTATCTAAAACACATCTAGTACTCTGGCCAGAGATTTATCACACTATTGCCTCCTCAGATAGCATAGGATATTCACGCATAAAAGCTAGCGGTGAATCCTCGACAACGAAGCATCGACTCCTACATGCATCGGGACCTCACCCAATCCCACTACCTAATGACCCCAACTGAGTCGGTAAACGGGTCAAAGTGAGGCAAATATCATGTAGAGTCTCAATGACATTTCGAGTATTGAGGACTAATCAGTACAATCAAGACCTCGGACTTATCCACTCGATAACTGGTAACCACTTGAAAAGTCCGAACGAGGGTAGTTCGATAGATCACCAGGTCACTATCCATCTGCATGCTCAGAACATCACAATGTTCCCTACCAATGAAACATGGTACTTCGCATCGCAGATGCTAGTCTCAAGCTCGGGCGGTCTTATCCTCATTTTGACGGCCCAATCGACTAGGAACGAGTTCAGAATACACAGTGACTATTAGATGTATTTCATTATATCCATCATATCCACTATCACATCTAACATACACTATGGTGCATTCTAGGTCTTTATCCAACACAATTGTTAACATTATAACATAATGAAAATAAAGAATTCCATATAAAGAAATGCGAATTTCATAAATAAAGATCGTTATACAAAGAGTAAATAAAACCCGCACGCCACAAGTTGGCTAGTTGGGCATCTACTCTAACAATCTCCCACTTGACCTAAAGCCAACTACTCATCAGACGCAGTCCCATTGTTTCGTGATGTTTTTCAAATAACGGTCCTGGCAAGGGTTTCGTAAGTGGATCAGCAATGTTATCTGCAGAGGCGACTCTCTCGACTGCTATGTCACCTCTAGCAACAATATCCCGGATTATGTGGTATTTCCTCAGTATATGTTTGGATCTTTGGTGAGACCTAGGTTCCTTTTCTTGCGCAACGGCACCCGTGTTGTCGCAGTACACTGGGACTGGACCAACTCCATTAGGAATGACGCCCAACTCTTGGACAAAATTCCTTATCCAAACCACCTCCTTAGCAGCAGCTGATGCTGCGATGTACTCAGCCTCAGTGGTTGAATCCGCGATGGTGTCTTGCTTGGAACTCTTCCAAGAGACAGCACCACCATTGAGCATGAATACAAATCCAGAGGTTGACTTCGAATCATCCACGTCACATTGGAAGCTAGAATCAGTGTAGCCTTCCAATTTCAGTTCACCACTCCCATAGACCATGAACATATTCTTAGTCCTTCATAAGTACTTAAGAATATCTTTCACGGCCTTCCAATGCATTTGGCCGGGGTTGGCCTGGTAACGGCTCGTGACACTCAGAGCATATGCGACATCCGGTCTAGTTGAGATCATGCCATACATAATACTACCTATTGTCGAGGCATATGGCACACGTGTCATACTCTCTATCTCCTCATCAGTCTTTGGACACATAGACTTGGATAGAGTGACCCCGTGGCACATAGGTAGGTGTCCTCTCTTGGACTCTTCCATAGAGAACCGCCTAAGTATGGTATCGATGTAGGTAGCTTGGGTGAGTCCGAGCATCCTTTTCGATCCATCTCGATAGATCTGTATTCCAAGAATATAAGATGCTTCACCCATGTCCTTCATCGAGAATCTACTAGACAACCACACTTTAGTTGACTGCAACATTCCTACATCATTCCCAATGAGTAGAATGTCATCAACATAAAGCACAAGGAATGTCACAGCGCTTTTAACTACCTTCTTATACACACATGGCTCCTCGGGATTCTTGATGAAACCAAATTCCTTAATTATTTCATCGAATCTCAGGTTCCAACTCCTCGATGCTTGCTTGAGACCGTAGATCGATCTCTGAAGTTTGCATACTTTATGCTCACTTCCTACAGATGTGAAACCCTTAGGCTGCGTCATATAGATATCTTCCTTAATGTTTCCATTAAGGAACACAGTTTTCACATCCATTTACCATATCTCATAGTCGTACCATGCGGCTATGGCTAGTAGGATTCTAATTGACTTGAACATTGTGACCGGTGAAAAGGTTTCATCATAGTCAACACCTTGCCTTTGAGTGTAACCTTTCGCGACCAGTCGTGCCTTGTAAGTCAGTACCTTACCATCAGGCCCAAGTTTTCTCTTGTATATCCATTTACACGAAATGGGAACAATTCCTTCGGAAGGACTAACAAGGGTCCAAACTTGGTTTGCATGCATTGAGTCAATCTCAGATTGCATTGCTTCAAGCCACAAATTAGAATCAGCATCGGAAATTGCCTCCTTGAATGTTCTTGTATCACATCCAATAGTTTGATCACTTTGATCATCTTCAAGGAGGAAACCATATCTATCAGGAGCCCTAGGAACCCCTTCAGATCTCCTAGGTGCGACCATTTCTGGTACTGGCTCTTGAGGTGCGGGAGATTCACTCGGAACTTCAGTTGGTTCTCGAACCTCTTCGAGTTCTACTATTTTGCCTTTTCTATCAAGTAGAAATTCCCTTTCCATAAAGGTGGCATTTCTAGAAACAAACACTTTTGTTTCATTGGGATAGTAGAAGTAGTATCCAATGGAATTATTTGGATACACAATGAAGTAACATAAGATGGATCTAGTATCCAGCTTATCTCCCACTGTCCGCTTCACGTAAGCAGGACATCCCCAAATCCTCATGTATGAGTATTTTGGTGGCTTGCCCATCCATATCTCATATGGAGTTTTATCCACCGCCTTGGTGTGGACATTGTTCAACAACATTACCGCCGTTTCAAGCGCGTAGCCCCAAAACGAGGTAGGGAGCTCAGTGAAGCTCATCATAGATCGAACCATGTCCATCAAGGTTCGATTACGACGCTCCGCTACACCATTGAGTTGTGGTGTGGCGGAGGGGTCCACTGTGAGAGAATCCCATTCTCTTTTAGATAGTCTTGAAATTCAGCACTCAAGTATTATCCGCCTCGATCGGATCGAAGCGCTTTAATACTTTTCCCTAACTGATTTTCTACTTCAGCCTTGAATTCTTTGAACTTTTCAAAGGATTCAGACTTGTGCTTCATTAAGTACAAGTACCCATACCTAGAGTGATCATCGGTAAAGGTGATGAAGTATGTGTGACCGTACTTAGTACCAATGCTAAGTGGGCCACATACATCAGTATAGATCAAATCCAACAGGCCTTGAGCACGTTCAGGCTTGCCCTTGAAGGGTTGTTTAGTCATCTTTCCCTTGAGACAAGATTCACAAGTCGATAGGGAGTTAATGTCTGACATATCAAACATGTCACTCCTAACCAATTTGTTCATCCTACTTAGGGAAATGTGACCTAGCCTAGCGTGCCAAAGTTGTGCTGGGTTCAAGCTATCATTTTTCCTTTTACTTGTTGTTGTATATGTTTCCACATCGCGAGTTGGAACTTCTTTTAATTTTAAGGTGTATAATCGTTTTCGCGTTCCCCAATTCCAATCAAACATTCATTCTTGTATATATTTCAAATCGAATTAGCAAAATGACAAGAATATCCATCACTATCAAGCATAGAAACAGAAATAATGTTCTTTATTAATTCGGGAACAAATAAAACGTTTCTCAATAACAACTTAAAATATGAAGACAGAAATAAGTAAACATTTCCTATAGCTACAGCAGCAACCCTTGCTCCGTTTCCAAGTCTCAAGTGGGTCTCACCCTCTCTAAGACGTCGGCTTCTTGTCATTACCTGCAAATCATTGCAGATATGAGATCCACATCCTGTGAGGATTGAGAGATTTAGATTAGTGATTAATTGATTTGATTTGGGATTAATTGTCAGGCCTCGTGCTCACAACAGATAAGCACATGCGGAAGCTATCAAAAGAGGGT
>KV020363.1:0-12302 GCA_001598015.1 Dorcoceras hygrometricum | reverse complement strand
TTAAGAAGGATTATTACAAAGGTAATTATTTACTTTATTTGTTAATGTCTCTTTTAATTTATAACATATATATATATATAAATGATAAAAATATTATTATCATTCTTATTTCATATATATTTTGATGACTAAACCCTTCAAAATATAAATAATAATCTATTAATAACATTTATATATATAATTTTATTTAATAATATTGAGTAATAATAATAAATATATATTATTTGATATATTAGAGAATAACGTGTATCCCCTAAAACAGGCTAAAGTGATAAAATATTAGAAACAATCGGGGTTTTGATAGAAATAACGACAATATATTGGCAAAATTGAAAATTCATTCGTTATATAACCATGTCCGACGCCACACTTTACACTCCACACAGCCAAGTCTCTACCAATCTTCTTGAGATCTATTCTGTATATATTCCTGTCATCGTTCGTTCTTCTTTTACCCAGGTAATGATCCATTTTGAACAACCTCTGTGTTATTTGTTAATACTTTGAATCTGAACAGATAAAGACTAAAACTTGGGATTGCAGGGGAAAAAAGCGTCATTTTGGCCATGGAAGTTGTCAGGAAACCCGGTTTGATTGCCCTGTTTGATGTCGACGGAACTCTTACTGCTCCTAGAAAGGTTATTTTTCCGTTTGATGTATTTTTTAGAGCTTGTTACCAAGAATAGTTCGATTTGTGTGAAGGAAATTGTTTTGGATTCAAGTAAAGGAATTATCTGCCATTTTATTTTTATCTTTTGATGATTGAGCTGCAGTCATTTGCTTTCTTGATTTTATATATAGTGATAAGAATTCAGGTTCGATGAGAAAGTACTGAACGGGTTATGAGGTGTTTTTTAAATGCATATATGATGTAATGATAATCAATTAATCTTCTCGTGTGTATGCTATAGATGACAACTAAAGCCCCTGTGTTTAGTTGCAACAGATTGTTGTTAGCAAAGCTTGAAATGAGTAGTTTGTGGATGATGAGAAACCATGGAAATGAGAAAATGGGTGGGAAATTTGAAGCGGTGCTCATGTGTGATATATGATGAATGATTGTTGTACTTGGCAGTATTGAAGCGGTTCTTGCGTGATATATGACGTATTATAGTTTATTTCAAGCGGTTAATATCTGTACAATTTTGAACTGGCACGTATGCGATAAGTGACCTATAAGTCTACTTGGTAGTTTTGACGTGGCGCGTATGGGATAGGTGATGTATGATACTTTAATTGGTAGTTGAAATGCTTTCCATGCCCGTAATTTCTGATTTTTACAATTTTCCTGATTCAGTTTATGCTTTTAATTTGTTTATATAGGTTACTACCACTAAGATGGCAGAATTTATGCAGGAACTACGGAAGGTATTTGGCTCATTATTTTTGTATTCATGGTCCAGTGTAGGATAATATGATAATGTGCCTTCTTCAGCCATGACTCATGGTCTCCTTTTTTTAAAAAAATTTATGGAATGTAGAAATTTGGTGATTTTAATAAACTATATCTTACTTTCCAGGACGTTACAGTAGGTGTTGTTGGAGGATCTGACCTTATCAAAATATCAGAACAGCTTGGAAAAACAGGTTACAGAAAGCATGATTAAATGTTATCAAGATCCTCAAATGTAGCCATGCCAAAATAAATGCCTATAATCGAGTTTAGTGTTTGATACGAATTTTATTTCAGGAGACGTTAATTACAGGTAAGTATTCCTATCGACAGTGATAGCCCGGAGAGTATGTGCTCCGTTCACCCCTAGCTACAATATTGCTAGTGCAAGTGAGTGTGAAATTCTGCATGTCCCCCTAACTAACTAACAGACTCTCTTATACCCAGCTCTCCCCCTTCTTCATGTGTTTACCGCTCCCGCCTTTTTCCCCCTTCTAGCATAGACTACTGTTATAGGTGGTTTACTCTCGTGGCCCATTGGGCCACGGTCCAGTGGATCTACAATTCTGGGTGTAACAGTGTTGGATGAAATTGGAAATCTACCATACGTTGTTGCTTTAAAGTACTGTTGCTTTTCATTCAACCTATCTAATAACTCCTTTCAATTTTGCAACTATTTTGTTTATAGTCTTGTATATATGAAGGATGTGTGGGTTTCCCAGTGAGAAATATTATAAGTAAATGTGGCTGCCTTCATTTGCAACATTCTGAAGATGGTGTATTTTCTTTATCTACGCAGTTATTCGTGACTATGACTATGTGTTCGCCGAGAATGGCCTTGTGGCTTACAAGGATGGCATATTGATTGGAACACAGGTATCATCTAAGAATTGAACTGCTTTTAAAAAATAAAAAAAGGTTGCTGCATCCGTTACATCGGTCTCTGTTTTAGAGAACTATATGTTGAATGTGAATTCTTATTAACAATGGAGTTATAATTTTTTATCTAAACTCCTTAAATTTTACATTGTTAGCCACTTCTTTATTTGACCATATTATTTTTCCGATGCAGAGCCTGAAGTCATTTCTTGGTGAAGAGAAGCTCAAGGTTAGAACTTCCCAAATTGATCTGAACTTATTTTTTATAGTCTAAGGTCACACCTAAAGGATTGACTGAAGTTGTTTTGTTTCTGAGAACAAAGAATAGGACTGTGTTTGGGAATGGAACTTTTTAACAACAAAGAGCTTTTCTACGAAGGGCTTTTAAACTAAGCGGCTTAGTGCATGACATATGTCTGGTTTTTTAAACATGAAGCTATTTTTTAAATTTTCGACTATAATTTTACAATTATTTTTTTGTAGCTTTTATGTTGATTTTGCATGAATCGTGCAGCAATTTATTAACTTCACTCTCCACTATATTGCTGATCTGGAAATTCCTATCAAAAGGTGAGTGAAGCAAAACTCAAGCAATAAATTTTCATTTATGATGGGTTTGCATGCTTGGTTGTTTTTTCTTCTTCCAGGGGTACATTTATTGAATTTCGAAGTGGAATGCTAAATGTATCACCAATTGGAAGAAACTGCAGCCAGGAAGAGCGAGATGAGTTTGAAAAGTATGACAAGGTATGCGTGTCGAACTCCAAATATCTAACAGTTCAAGCATATGAGAGACCAATACTCAATATTTTTTCATCCATATATGTCAATTTTTTCAAACCAGAACTCATTTTCTGGCTCTGCATCCTTTATTGTGGAAACTAGTCATGATTTAGTTTGTTCTGAGGGAAAGAGTTCATAATGAAACAGGTGCTCAACATACGGTCAAAAATGGTGTCCGTCCTCCGTGAAAAATTTGCAGATTTCAACCTAACATTTTCCATCGGTGGCCAAATCAGTTTTGATGTAAGAAATATTGTATGCTTCGCTCTATTATATTTATTGCTGATTTCATCACATTGGGACAGGTTTTCCCTGGAGGCTGGGACAAGACATATTGCTTGAGATATCTAGATAAATTTAATGAAATTCACTTCTTTGGAGACAAGACATATAAGGTCTGATTTCTAGCCATCATTGTGATATTTATCCTCTATTTTTTTCGTCGAAAATTGGAAGTTACTGGCCATTGATTTTGTTGTAAACTTGTTTTGAGTAAGAAATGTATCAATTATTCTTTTTGCTTGACATACACTGCCTCCACTTTGGGCAACCTGTGAGATTTCTTTTCTTTGTTAACATGGACAGGGAGGTAATGATTTCGAGATATACGAGAGCGAGAGAACCATAGGTCACACAGGTCAGATTTATCTGATAGCTACCCTTGTCCTAATGTACTTTATATTTGTTGTCATCACTTTTGTCATCATCTAAGTGCTAGTCCCAATCTCTTCTTGGGCAGGTATTTAGATCGCTACCACGACTTTTCTTGACATTTATATTTGATGTTTTGATTTGTCACCAGTAACTAGCCCAGAAGACACGGTGAAGCAGTGTACAGCTCTCTTCTTGGCCAAGAACAATGGCGGTCTCTAACAGTTGCTCCCTTGCATAGATCAATTGCGTTGGATTTATGATCTGTACCCTTCAAGGAACTATAACCATAGGATGTTCCTTTACGCATGTATTTTTCTATGGTTGAGTTCAAACATCACTAGTGCAGTGATCTCTAAGTGTAGATCTAATAGCTATCATATAGTTATATTCTATGTTAAACCCTACATATTTGGGCCATTAGATCCACAGTCGGGTAAATATCCCTAAAAAAACATCTCATTAACATTTTGTATAAGGCAAGCTGAGGCACAGGTCATAAGTTTTGTTGCATTTGTCATGTGATCATGTCTAGTAACCAACCAACTTGTGCGGAGACTTTAACCCCGCCATCTTTATAATGTGATCATGTCTAGTAACCAACCAACTAATGTGGAGACCTTAACTCCGCCATCGTTGGGCGGTGTTTCCATTGGCAAAAAAAAGTGAAAAACTTCTGCTAGAGACTCAATGATCTATATATATATATATAGATCGACTTTGCATAAAAGTTAGAATTTTTGAAAGATTACAATCCATATAACAATTATTAATTTTGAAAGGGTACTTAGAAACCGATTCAACTGACAAAGTAAACTTCGCATCTTATATATAGACCAATCTATACATTAAAATGATGTTGGATCATTAATTTCTAAAAAAATAATCACACGTGAACCTAACAATTAATCACCACTATAACAAAGTAATCACAAATATTCTGTCCCTCCTTGTCCAAGGATCGGGAATACGATTGGACTGGCATCATTGACTATACTGAAACTACATTGGCCTCGTAGTCTCAAACTTCCAGCCCAGAATTGGTTTTCCGGTCTTAGGCTTTTGTATCTTTGTGGAACTAAGATTCTAGGTGACCCTTAACCGAAAAGTGCAGGATTTGAGGTAGATTTTTTATTTCAGTTTTTTCTGCAACCCTTAATACTCAAAAGTTATGGAGAAGAGGACCCTTATTTTCATTAGTTAACATTTGTCTACTTGTCTTAGGCCATCACTCAATCTAATCAAAAGCCTCTACTCCCTAAAGTTAACATGCTGAAGCGGCTACAAGTGTTTTCAAAATGCAACAATGGAGCACTTGTAGAGCCGCTACATGTGAAGCCATTTCTCGAGTCGATCGTCTTATCGACACCTCTTAATATCCATCATCTAGAGGATATGTTTGTTCATGTCTCCACCTAGCACAGGCAATCTTTTATTGTTTGTTCCCTTCTTTAAAGTTTACATGTGTTTTCCAAGACTAACCTGAAAATTAAAATCCTTATATGGCAGAGTTTTTTGGACGAATGCTTCACAGCTGAAGAAAATAGTTGGGCTGCGTGATTAAGAAAGGGGTAGGAAGAAAATGTTTGGAATAATCCGAAGAAAGTGAAATGGAGAATTTTTGGGCAAACCTGAAGCACATGTTTAAACATAAAAAAGATGGCAGGTTATGTTTATTTGTAACTTTGCGTATTCTCATTTCATATCGTTTTATTTAGATCATTTCATTGACCTGCATTTTTAGATATGAGTTAGTTTTCTTAAAAGAATTACTTCTTGGTAGTTGATTAGTATACTCGATCATAATATACCAATATTCCACCCGTACGATGCACGGAGATTTAACTATATAAGTGAATGTTCTATTAATATTGATATTTGTACCAAATATTGAAGTACTCAATATATTGAATAATTAAAATTGCCTATTATGGTTCCACAATTTCACCACTTGAAATTACTTGTTATGGAATTGTGGTCTCAAAAATTCGAGTCGGTGTTATGTAACTGTATTCCACAGTAATTATATTTTTTATATTGATAATATATATATATCACAGTGTAATTCTAATTTCAAATTAAAATTAAGTTTTCTTTAATTGTCACTTCAAAATATAAGACGTCTGGAAATTAATTTTTATTTATGATCAACTTTTTAGTAATTGTAATTATTAATATTATAATTTGGGTTTTACAAAAAATTATTTATAGATTTTGGAACTTGTGTTGTTTGTAGGTATCTAAATAAAATAACTGAATGGAAAACCAAATTAATGTGATTTGGAACTTGTGTTGTTTATTGGTATCTAAATAAAATCATGGGAATTAAATAACCAAATTAATGTGATTTAAGTTTTACAAAAAATTGTATTTTGGAGATATAAAAACTATAATTCAAAATTCTAAATATAAATTGCAGGTGAGAAATCAATTATAGAAGCTATATCGTCCACGAAACTGTCAGAAATATCTCCTTTTATACAAGTTGGCGTCTTTCCATCAGATCCTGGAACCCCAAGCTGTCCATTAGCAGGGCATCCCATGGTGTATACTCGTCCAAAAGTTGTAACAGCAATAGTGAGGTTGTTCCCACATGCTAGTCGAGAAAAGTTTGCATTGGTCAATGAAGAAATAGACTCAAAAACTGATCTGGGCACATTATCAGCATGGCCAAGACGCCCTTTCTCCCCAAGCAAAAAGCTTTCCAGATAATGATATGCCAGATTGTCCTGAATTAGAAGATTGAGAAGTTAATTCTACGATTGCTGCAGTGTGCCATACGCCACAGGCAACCCTAATCGTGCGTGATCCCGTTAAAGCTTCCACTTCTCTTGGAATATTGGAACCACAACAATTTCCATGTCCCAAGCGCCAAATGTTCCATCCCCAAATGTGAACAACCTGCCAGAAGACGTCAATAGTGATGTATGCCAAGGCCCACAAGAGATATATGACACTTGTAAGCCCTGAATGGTGCCACCCACCTTTTTGGGGATCAATGACTGGCCTCACTTCCGTGACCTAGAAAACCACAGCCATGGGAACCATCACCCCAAGTATATAAATCACCAGAAAGTGTAATTGCACAAGTATGATACAGGCCGCATGCTGCCATTCCAATTCTCATTCCACTAAGGGTTTCAACAAGCTTTGGTTGAAATGTATCGGCTTCCAGTCCCATGCCCTAGTCTCACACCCATTTCTTCTCTCCAGCTGAACATTTCTCCTTGTTTAGTGACTAAAACAGCATGTTTGGGCCACAAGCAATAATATTTACATCAAGAACCATAGTTGATTCCAATGCCTTAGGGAAGAGAGTGTCAGTCTTAATATTAACCGAATTGTCACCTTTATCCAAACCACCTCCCACCACTCCATCACCCAGGGGCGAAACTAGGATTCTTTAACAGGGGGGTTGGAGAGCTAAATAGAATTCATAATTTACATAAAATTCATTAACAAAAGTTTGTGTATTACGTTTTATAGACATTTAACATAATTATATAAGAATACAACTAAATATTTTAATAAAAATAAAATAAAAATATATAACAATTACAAAATATCATTTAAGTACAGTAAAAAGAAATCATTCATACTATGTTTATTTCATGTTAAACTCCATATTTCTCCAACATTTCATTCGGATCAAATTTAAACTCAATATTTTTCATGATCTTCATCCATAAATTGATGATAATACGTCAAATAACTTTAAAAAAATAAATACAATATATGTACATACGTTAACAACCGTCTTCAAAATTATATCTCCTAATTTCATTCTCATCTATGGATTTATGGGCCATCAAGAAATAATCGGGTAAAATAGGTATACCAATACATATGTAATATGTTCTTACCTCTCTCACTTTATGCAACGGAGTCTTGGTAGGGATTTGTTGGTTTGGACCATAATATAGCAATCAGCCTGGGCTTCATAATATAGCAATCAGTCTGGGCTTGTTGGTAGGGATTTATTGTTTTGGACCATAATATAGCAATGAACCTGGGCTTCATAATATAGCAATCAGCCTGGGCTTCATAATATAGCAATCAGTCTGGGCTTGTTGGTAGGGATTTATTGTTTTGGACCATAATATAGCAATGAACCTGGGCTTCATAATATAGCAATCAGCCTGGGCTTCATAATATAGCAATCAGTCTGGGCTTGTTGGTAGGGATTTATTGTTTTGGACCATAATATAGCAATGAACCTGGGCTTCATAATATAGCAATCAGCCTGGGCTTCATAATATAGCAATCAGTCTGGGCTTGTTGGTAGGGATTTATTGTTTTGGACCATAATATAGCAATGAACCTGGGCTTCATAATATAGCAATCAGCCTGGGCTTCATAATATAGCAATCAGTCTGGGCTTGTTGGTAGGGATTTATTGTTTTGGACCATAATATAGCAATGAACCTGGGCTTCATAATATAGCAATCAGCCTGGGCTTCATAATATAGCAATCAGTCTGGGCTTGTTGGTAGGGATTTATTGTTTTGGACCATAATATAGCAATGAACCTGGGCTTCATAATATAGCAATCAGCCTGGGCTTCATAATATAGCAATCAGTCTGGGCTTGTTGGTAGGGATTTATTGTTTTGGACCATAATATAGCAATGAACCTGGGCTTCATAATATAGCAATCAGCCTGGGCTTCATAATATAGCAATCAGTCTGGGCTTGTTGGTAGGGATTTATTGTTTTGGACCATAATATAGCAATGAACCTGGGCTTCATAATATAGCAATCAGCCTGGGCTTCATAATATAGCAATCAGTCTGGGCTTGTTGGTAGGGATTTATTGTTTTGGACCATAATATAGCAATGAACCTGGGCTTCATAATATAGCAATCAGCCTGGGCTGAAGCCCAGACTAGCCCCCACTTAGGGCCGCCCCTGGCTCGTCCCTTTTAAAATATTTTTCTCAACATTACTTTAAATCATAAATAGAGTAAATATCTCAAAAACTTTAAATAATCCATACGGATTAAAACCAGAGTACGTAAAAGTTGCGGAAATTAAACATGACTGATAAAAATATTTGAAAATATACCATGACATAAGAAATGACGTCGGAGTGGTCACGGGGTACAGCTGCAGCAGACGCTCAGAGGTCCTCACCATCGGTCGGCATAAAATCGACAGGGTCATCACCTACACCATTTAAACCTAGTGATACTAGAGGTCCAACATACTCTATCTGAATAATAACAAGGTAAATAATAATAAAATCACATGCAAGCACATACGTATAGTGAAATAACTTCAAAACATGCGTGCATGAATGATCGTAAAACATGATTCGTAAATCACTCGTAACATATCGTCATCATATAGCATACACAACGTATCGTAAAAGAGCGTGTGAGTCGTATCCATGAAGTGTGAGTCATAACATACGCGATTGATCAATCTAAAGAACCAACGTATGTGACGATGCGGTTCATCCGACCTTACCACGAGATCACACACCTCTATGCTGCCACTTCACCACGTCATGATCACATGGATCCATAAGCTCGTAATATATTAAAATAGGGGATCCTCGGGCCCGGTATCCCGACTAGCTCCCATCATAAATTTGCCACATATCAATGCAATTCCTCGAAATATTTTTTTCTTTTCTTTCATGCCTTAACATTTTCATAAAACTTTCATGATACGTGCATTTCATAAAAACATGCAATTTAAAAGACTTAGCCCGTCAATATATATTTAATTCCTTCGTTTAAAACGTTTTCATATTCATATACATAACATACTACATAGGTAATTAAATATATATTCACGGGCTTCTATATTTTCTACTCCGGTCAAGGACTGATTCAGGTATCTGGTCCACTAATCTAAGCCCAAAAGCCTAGACTTAACTTTAAAATTGAAACTTGAGTCTATACTGACTTGTCCCATAACTTTAAAATTGAATTTTAAACGTTTATAAAATACTCACCCCTTTACTTTAAAATCAATCATTAAAATTTGACTAATTAAAAGTCCTCTTGACCCCAATTTTGACTTTAAATCTTAAAACAAATATTAGGTCAGTAAAATCATTAAAAGTTTAACTTAAAATTTTGACTTAAAACATTTGACCAAAAATTCTTGAAATTGGATCTAAAACTTTAAAATTAAAATATCCGATTCAGGAATAAAATAAGTCGGATCAAACTTAAAATATTTTGACTCGACCCTCGACTAACCGACCCGATCCGATTGAACTGACCCACCGGCCCATGCAACGCAACCCTAGCCGCAACACCGCATGCACACACGCACGCCCACGACACCACGCCAACTTCTCCCTTCGGCCGCCCATGGCCGAAGCCCCGTCGGCTGGACCACCCCAGATCCAGCCGGCCCTACTGGACCAACCATGGCTCACGACATGGCTCGCACGACCCGAACGAAGCGCACAAAGAGGCGGCGAAGCACGCTGCATGAAGCCACGCGATCGACCTTGGTTCTCCCGTGAACGAGCCATCATCTCTAAACCATGGACCACTACTAGACCTTCCTTGGACCACCATGAACCTCCTAGAACCGAGCCTTAGCCCCTCAAACCGTCCATGACTGATGCAACACAAGAATTGGATCAAACCTGTATTGAAAACGATGGGACGTGCATGGATCTTCAACAATATGCATAGATCTAAACAAATCAATACAATTCATGCATTTGTTCATTAAAAACAGAATAATATGACGTAAATTGTGAGAAAAGAAGAGATATTACATGCCTTGATTTGAGAACAATGAAGAACTGCGAGTTACCGAAGCGGGGAACGCGAGATCGGGACACACTACCTTGAAAACTCCAAAAACTTGAAGAATTAGAGCTTGAGGGGAGGAGGCGTGGGAGTGAGGGGAGGAAGGAGGTGGAGGCTAGGGTTATAAGAAAATCTCAGATTGTGAGAATGAGTGATTCCAAAATGACCCCTCCAAATGATTTAATTAATAAAATTAAGAGTTTCCCTATACTAACCCTCCACTTATTTAAAATGTTGAATAAACTCTAAACATAAGCTTTTAAATCTTAATTTTCGTAATATGTGGCCCCTCAATTTTAAAGCGTAAGTCAATTAAAACAGTCTGTATAGGTGAAAAACGGGTTCCCCTCAACTAATGATCATAAAAGCTCATTTTTCGAAAATTGCTGTTTAAAAATAATAAATTTGTTCTTAAAAATATGAGGGCATAAACTTTCAAAAAAATTTCATCTCGGTCGTCTCTAGTCCCGTCCACGCGTCCGGAACTCAAACAGACTGAAACATGATATGCACATCATGCAACATTAAAACCATAATTGATTCATAAAAAATAGCATATAATTTTCTAAAATAATTTTTCCCCTAGTCATGCACTCATTTCCACGTAATTAGGATTTCTGGGCGTTACACTCTCACTCGTCAAACCGCTGGCACTATGTCGCTTGATCTCGTCGTCAGGATGGGCAGTAAGATAGTGATGTCAGTTCATAACGGATAATACTATCTTTGCTGGTAATAGGATGTTGATAGGGAAATGTTAAGATTGATCTTCAAGGGATATAAGACAGTACAAGTAGTTAGATACGCACGTGCATGTACTGATGGACCTGACAGTATAATTTGCTATTGAAAAATAATATATCACAATAAGAAAAATATATACAAATGTTTATATTTCTTGATTTTTACAAAACTATCGAATTAGTTTTAAAGTATTTGATGTATTTTCAACAAGACGAGTCAATTATTTTAATTTTGTTTTTATAATTTCTGTTTTTCTTTTTGAATTATTTTCTTCATAGATATAATCATACATTTTTTCATTTTTCAAATATTAGGTGATTTATCTATGTAAAAAATGTAATCATTTCTATTTTATCCTTTTGAAAATTCCTTTATTTATTTAAATATGCATATTGGTTTTAATTTTTAAAATTTTAAAAAGTAAAATCATAAAATTAAAATTTAAAAAATTGAAAAGACTCCATTGCCAATAGCAGACGCTAGAGGTTTTGCATTCATTTGTTTGCCTTACTTTTGTATTTTTACTTTTAAATTATTTTTAAATTCTTGAGTTTGGCATATGTTATAACTTAAAGATAAAATAAAATCGTTAGTATTGAATCTGTCAAACTATAATACAAGCTAAAGGGGAAATTTAGGTTTGGTTAAATTCGAAACTTTTTTATATTACTTTTAACATAGTTTTATATTTTTAACATTTGAAATAAAATATTCTGTATATTTCAAAAAATCCCATAACAGATTTAATTTTCAGACAACGGAAAATCAAATTCTAATATTTCAAAAAATCCCATACCAGATTTAATTTTCAGACAACGAAAAATCAAATTCTAATTATATTCTGCAGTAGCAGAAATATTGTACAATCTTCATTTTGAGATGCTAATATTATTATGCAACGATCTGTCTTTATTATACTTTTCTGTAATTTGGTTGCTTTAATGCTATGATTCTTCCATTCTCCATTGTAAATTGTGAAATATGTACATGTAATATATACTTTGTCACGTAATATTTAATTTTTTCTCCTTTAGTAGTTAAAAATGGGAAAATCATTTTTTGTCTTTATAAATG
>KV020362.1:0-16760 GCA_001598015.1 Dorcoceras hygrometricum | reverse complement strand
TGGGTGAGACCCCCGATGCATGTAGGAGTCGATGCATCGTTGTCGAGGATTCACCGCTCGCAGACATGCGTGGATATCCTATGCTATCTGAGGGGATAATAGTGTATAAATCTCTGGCCAGAGTACTAGAAGTGTTTTAGGTAAATGTGTTTACCTAGTTACACTCGCGATGTCACTATTCGATCTCCAAGATGTATGCATGGCTATCGGATCTATAGCGACTCTCGATTTACCAATGGTCGTTGATCTGATCGGGATATATGGATTGAAAGGACCGTACTGTACGCTAACCACGACCAACTGGTTCTTGCAAGCACTATCAGAGATACCTAGGGGATCATGGGGCGATGTTGCTAGACGCTTTACCATGATCCGATGGGCAAGTCCGGAATTGTGATTCCGGAGCCACAATGGTTGTGGGCCCACGGCTAGCTGTATCCCTGAACCATTGAGGGTCATACAAGTACTGGATTCGAGATTCTCGCACGGATACTCAGCTCAATGTGTTGAGCACGAGAAGAGGATTTTGGGGAGTGCGACTTCCTAAAAGTCAACAGGGGTCAAACCGGGGTTTCCCGCTGTTGAGGGACAAAACCGTCATTTTGCGCTGGGGTTCTGAAAAACGGTTTTTCAGATCATAGTGTTCAGTTTTGGAAACTGAATCGATCGGTCCGATCTGATCGGCGATCGGAGTTACGATGAAGTCTCGGTGGTGGAGATGAACTGAATGTTCATCCGTTGGACCCGGGCCCGTTGGGCCGGTCCAAGTCCAACACTTAAGTCTATATAATTAGACTTAACTTCAATTATAACATACAAGACTATTATTAACCCTAACCCTAGAGATTAGAGCCGCCCCCCTCTCTCTCAAAGCGCCGCCGCCGCCGCCGCCGCCCGCTGCCGCCTTTTCGCCGGAATTTGTTCCGGCCAAATTTGACGAGGAGAATCCGTCCGTGCAGATCTTGTTAGCTCTTCTAGTGCAGGCTGACGAAGGAACCTAGTCTCCGGTCGTGGACCTGATTGGCGTTAACTACCGCAGTCTACCGTGAAGTGCCGTTTTCTTTACGAAACCGGTCGGAGCCAGGCACGAGTTGCCAGCAAGGTAGTGTTTTGAACACCCTATGAATGTCATAATTTTTGTATTATATCGTATTGATCGTCTCCCGGACATGTAATTTCTGTTCTTCCGCTGCCTCGCCGGGGGACGTGATCCGGATCCCAACATCACTGATACGACTCATACATTTTTCATGTTATGTTATGTCATGCCTTATGTATGTTTATGTTACGTATGTACGATATAAAATGTATGAAGTAATGTTTTAAGATCATGCATGCATTCATGTTTTAACGTTATTTTACTACAAGTATGTGCCTGCATACGATTTTATTAGTATGTACTTTGTTATGATATACGATAGAGCATGCTGAGCCTCTAGGCTCACTAGGTTTAAATGGTGCAGGTGATGACCCTGCTGATGAGTATATCCCGACTGGCGGTGAGGAACTCTGAGCGCCTGCTGCAGCAGTACCCCGTGATCGCCTTTATGTGTCAGTTCTGTCATGATACATTTTTCAGATATTGTTTTAAACATGTTCATTTTCAGTACTTTTATGCAGTTGTCTTTTTACAGTACGGATGATTTTATGACTTAAAATAATTATTTATTTCTATTCAAGTTTTGTTGAGAAAATGATTTAGAAATGTTTTAAAAAGGGAACGAGCCATACTTTAAGTTTATGTTTTGTTCCGCACAAGTTTTTTAAAAAAAAAATTCTAGAGTCTGGTTCGTTTCACAAAGAGTCTGAAGGACTAACCTCAAATGCTCCTATCCAACCAAAACTCACACTTAGTGAATTTGGCATACAACTGAGAGAATTGAAGAGTCTGAAGGACTAACCTCAAATGCTCTCTATGCTCCTTCCTGGATCTAGAGTAGACAAAGATATCGTCGATGAACACAATAACAAACCGGTCTATAAACTCTCAGAAGACCTTCTTCATCAAATCCATAAAGATGGTGGGAGCATGTAAACACCGGAAACTTTTCCTACCTAAATTGCATGCCTTAGTTATTATTTTATGTATAATAACAAATTTATTTCATGATTTTCTTTACCATTTCATTTGAAGAATTAATGATATTCTCTTTTAGAAAATTTTCTTATATGGCCGGGAAGGTGGAGACGGGAACTCCGAGGTAAAGCCGTTCATTAGGATCTTAGCATGATTTACGAATAGTATGATTAGTGTCCTATGTATGTGTGATATCTGCTGCAGGTATGGTAGTTTTCTTAGGTGTAGCCACCAGAGCTTTAGTTGATTCAGGAGCGACGCACTCCTTCATTTCTGAGAAGTTCATGCGACGGATGGGAATTACTCGGGAGAGTTTGGCGGATCCTTTAATAGTGACGATCCCATCTGGAGAGGAGTTGTGTACAGCCAGCATCGTCAGGAATCTTAAGATGGTGCTGCAGGTTTATACAGTATTTGCATATTTGATCATGTTTCCGATGCCAGAGTTCGACATCATTCTCGGGTTGGATTGGTTGTCGGGGTATCAGGCAGTAATCGATTTCCAGGATAGGACATTGTGACTTAGATCCCCTGGAGGGGAGTCACTTGTTTTCACGACAGCACGATGCAGGAGGAAGACTCGACTTATCTCTTTCTTACAGGCAAGGAGACACATCGACAGTGGCTGTACATCGTTATTAGCCAGCATTACGGCGACTTCATTACCGAAGGGTCCATTTCTGTCAGACGTGGACATTGTTAGAGAGTATGCCGATGTCTTTCCCAAGGATATTGCTGGAGTTCCATCGGAGCGAGAAGTGGAGTTCTCTATTGAGTTGCTGCCAGATATTGTACGATCTCTAAGGCACCGTATCATCTTGTGCCTGCTGAGATGAATGAGCTAAAAGGAGCAGATCCAGGAGTTGCTGGATAAGGGGTTTATTTGTCCGAGTGTGTCCCCTTGGGGTGCACCCGTTCTGTTTGTAAAGAATAAGGACGGTAGCATACGACTCTGCATCGATTACAGTGAGCTAAACGCAGTGACCGTCAAGAATAAGTACCCATTGCCCCGAGTATAGGATTTATTCGACCAATTGTAGGGAGCTTTGATTTTCTCGAAGATAGATATTCAATCTGGCTACCACCAGTTGAAGGTGAGGGAGTCTGATGTCTATAGGACGACTTTCAGGATGCACTATGGGGCATTACGAGTTCTTGATGATGCCTTTCGGGTTAACTAATGCTCCAACGGTTTTCATGGATCTCATGAAACCGAGTTTTCCAGCAGTATCTTGATCAGTTTTTCATCGTCTTCATTGATGACATGCTTATTTATTCGAGGAGCAGGGAAGAGCACAGTCACCATCTGCGGACTGTTTCGGGGGTCCTGAGAGAGCGAAAGCTGTACGCGAAATTTAGCAAGTGTGAGTTCTGGTTGGAGAATGTGACATTTCTAGGTCACATCATTTTTAGCTCCTGGACTTGCAGACGTTCGATTCATCATGTATGTCATTAGTTTTTGAGTCGGGTTGGTTCCAGTAGTTATCTCATTGAGTTAGGGTAACGTGGGTCCTAACGGGAAGTGATTTGGTTAAAAAATGGATTTTTTTTATACTTTTTACGATTCAGTCGCTCAAATTGCATCTCGTGGGTGCGAAAATAGTCAAGTCAGAAGTTTGGTCCTACGGGCAGCCTAAGGTCATGACATGATTAAATTGATGATTTTAACCCTATTGTATGAAGTTTATAAATTTATATCCATTTTTTGAAATTATTATTATTTTATGAAAGATTCGAGCGAAAGAAAAAGTTGAAGCTTGAAGCAAGAAAATGTTTTGAGGTTTGAGGCGAGGAAAATATTTTGAATGAGGTGACTTGATTGTGGTTACTCTTTGACGGATATGCAGTCGGGAGACGTCTCGTTTAGCCATATCAGACGACGGGTATGGGACCGAGAGATGTCTCGTTTAGCCATGCCAAACTGACGCGTAATGGACTTCGGATAAGTACCGGACTGCCTTACACATGACGGGTATGGATTCCAGATAAGTACTGGAGTGTCTTAAATATACATTTACATATTTATGCATATAATAAGTGTGTTTATGTATTCATGTGTATATTAACATTTTAAAATATATTATTATATTCTACAAGTAACGTGATATTTATATTACAGAATTAAATATTAATCAGATAAAAGATTACAAAGATCAATTTCAATTAATAAAAATTAAATTATTTGTTAAAATAAGTTACTGTTACTTCTATCATAATACAATTTATGATTTTCCTATACACAACGTGATAATTTCATTGATATTAGACATCTATATTTTAAGACCTTATAAAATTTTATTACAAATAAAGATAATGGTCTTTAATGTTCTTATTTTGAAAAATATATCAATTATAAATCAAAATAGTAGTTCTTATTGTTTTTAAATAAATTTTAACAATGTTATTTTATCATTTTTGTTCAACTAATTAAAATCATATGATAAATATCTTTACATTATTTTTCTTAGTATAATTAATATTATTCATTATGGAAAAACTACGGAATAAATTTTAAAGTTCAAAAACTACAGAATAAATTTTAAAATTCAAAATTTTGAAATATCTGGCTTCTTAAAATTTTGATTGAAATATAAAAAATTGTATTTATCAATTTAGAAAAGATGTATACTCGAATCAAGAAAAAAAATAAAAAATATTGAAATAAAATAATTAAAATACATAATTTATTTTTATGGGTTGGGAAAGTGAAAGCACATATTTATAAGAAATAGAGAAAAAAAGGAGAAAAGAAATTAAAAATTCGTTCAAATCTCTACCTTCAACATTTATTGGCATTTATTGTTGTATTTTACGCATTAACATTTGTACTTCAATGACTTTCATACAGTTGTTAAAAGTCCAATAAAATTTAGAATATCTACAAACTTTTAGAGAGTTTTTAAAAGTCAATATTGAATACCATAAGATTTTCATAGAGTTTATGAAATCATTGTTGAATACATATGAATTTAAAATCCACAAGAGTGTCTAACAGTTATTAATTTTCCACCATTGAATACATCTCATTTTGTCAAATTCAAAGAAGTTCTAGTTCGGTATTTTACGCATTAACATTTGTACTTGAATGACTTTCATGTAGTTGTTAAAAGCCCATTAAAATTTGGAATATCTATAAACTTTTAGAGAGTTTTTAAAAGTCAATGTTGAATATCATAAGACTTTCCTAGAGTTTTTAAAAGTCATTGTTGAACATCACAAACTTTCATGGAGTTTATAAAAGTCATTGTTGAATACATATGAAATCTAAAATCCACGAAAGTCTCTAAAAGTTATTAATTTTCCACCATTGAATGCACCTCATTTTGTCAAATTCAAAGAAGTTCTAGTTCGAGTGACTATATCTTCCAAGTACGTAGGTTGAATTATATCATGGATAATAACGGAAACCAATATGTACAACTTGTTAGAGAATGTTTTAGTAACGTATGAGTTTTATTCCGGGTTGTTGAATCAATTGGTTAACGATCAAACTGTTGAAAATATTGCTAACACAGACTTTCAAAATGATCACAACAAATGTTCATTATAAGCGATCATTCTCAGAACAGTGTGCCTCCGAAAGTCTTGACTAGGGATATCAAAACCTTTATGATTCACTAAAATTTGTAGGGTCAGAAATTTGGGAAGCCAATCCAATCCCATTGCCTTTTTCAATTATCTCTCGTTTTCGAAATTCTGCAAATGAAAGCTGAGTATAACATGTCTGAGCCAAAGTTTGATTATATGTGCTGGGTAATGACTAAGATCTGTTCTCTAGAGAACAATGTGCTAGATAGCTTCTTTAATACCGAAATAATAATAAAAGAATTAGGGTTGCCTGTCTAGAAGATTGATGCATGTGAGAACGATTGTATGATTTACTGTGAACTTGATTCAAACTTATCGGAGTGTAATGTCTATGGATATATTAGATATAAACAGAGTAAAAATAATCGAGGAAGCGCATTCCATTCAAAATTTTCCATGTTTCCGAACGTTATATGCTTCAACTGCCATGGCATCACAACCATATTCAAGATGGTGATTTAATGACTCGTCCCTCCAATTCAACGGCGCGAAAACATTTTGATCAGATTAACCCAACATTCGCTGCAGAATGTAGAAATGTGCAAAGAGGATTGTAAGCCGATGGTTTTCAATCTTTTGGCCAATTAGGTGAACGTTATTCTTGGCCTGTCATCTTAATGCCATACCACCTCCAGCGGGATGTGTATGAAGGACGAGTATATGTTTCTAGCCCAAAGGAAAAACTAGATGTGTTCCTCCAAACTTTAATGGTTGAGTTGCAAGATTTATGGTATACCGGTGCTACAACTTATGATGTTTATCCAAAAACAAATTTTGATGCTTAAAGTGGCATTGTTGTGGACAATTAGTGATTTTCCAACATACACAATGTTGTCAGGGCGGAGCACTGCAGAAAGACTTGCTTTTATCCTATTGCATGGATTCCTCCGAGAGCAGGGAGTGATGAAACAAGTCCTTGTAATAGGTATTCCCACTCGGAGAAATTCTGACAAAAAGAATTGGGGTGTTGATACAAATTGTATGTATGAGAGCGCTAGCTCTTTCTCATGTACAACACCACCAGTACATTAGGGATGACATTTTTCCCTGCAGGAAAAAACCGAAACGAGGCGGTTATGGGGGTGACTTGTCGGGTTTGGTTTCGGTTTCGGAGATTTTGAAAATCACCGCGAGAAATTCGGGGCGGTTATGGGACACCGGGTCAGTGAAAATCACCGGTTCCAGGTCGGTTTAGGTTTTTTTTAAAAAAAAAAATTTAATTGAATTTTGTATTTTAAAAAAAGGTATATTTATAATTTAATTTTAATATTTTGAATTTCGAATTTCAAATTAGAATTCCAATTCGAACAAATTAGAATTCCAATTCGAATTTCAAATTAGAATTCCAATTCGAATTTGAATTTGAATTTTAATTTGAATTTTGAATAGAATTTTTAATTTTTGTATTTTGTTAGTTAATTTGAATTTTGATTTAAATTTGAATTTGAATATTAATTTAGAATTTTAATTTGAATTTTTGAATTTTAATTTCAAAATCTTAAATTTGTGTTTGAATTTAAATTTGAATTTAAAAGATAACAATTGAGATTTGGAATTTGAAATTTGAAGTGTAAATAATTTTTAAAAAAATATAATTGAATAACAATACAATAAAAGTTAAAACTAATCTACAAAGTAAAGACGAATTAAATGAGAAAATTGATCTAATTACTTGTGTCTCCTCCAGTTGTTGTTCCAGAAGTGCCATCGGTGTCTTCATCGTCGTTTGTATCATTTTGGCCATCTTGTGTTCTTGTGGTCGCTCTCGACCAATCGTTAAGAAGACATTGTGTTTCCAAATTCTTCGGCTTAATGGTAGATCTCCTCTCATCCGACGTATTGCCTCACATGCTAAAAACTTGTTCCAATTAATTGTTTATATCATTGTTAAACTTCATGACTGGTTATAGGAATCTTAACTAATTTCTATATTAATCAGAATGCCAAAATTATATTCGTTTGAAAAATAAAATTAGTTTTCTCTTTTTAAACAAAACACCAAAAGTATATTTGCTTACACATAACTTGTCTATTTATCTCATTCTTGTTATAATGATACATTAATATTAACAGCTAAATCGAGTTATATGCTTCCTCACATTACATTAGTGCACATATATATGATACATGTGCATCAATATAAACATTTTATTAAAATTTTTATTTTAAATTGAATAATATTTATTTTTTTATGTAAAATGTTGAGATAATAATATGGCGTAAGATATCGAAAAAATGACCTGAGAAGTTTTTAAATAAATTATTATATTATTGCACTTTAATTGTTAAATATTTGAAAAAATGATAAGGGTGAATGTAAATATTAATTAAAGAATCAATATAATTATGTTAGGGTGTTTAGGTACTTTAAGATAGTAGAAATTAATCAAATGCTTCCAATTTCATGATAAATGAAATTTTATAATTTACAAAAAATTATTAGTATATGATTATGATATTAATATACTGAGAAATGATATGAGAAGTTTTTGAATAAGTTATGTTATTGCAATTTATTTGTTTAATATTTGAAAATGATAAGATAAATACAAATATTAATTAAAATAATCAATATAATTATATTAAGTTGTTTAGATTTTTTAAGATAATACAAATTAATCAAATCTTAACAATTTTATGATAAATAAAATATTTATATGTTTTAAAAAGTATTAGTTTGCTTAGAAATAAGGGCATAGTAAAGTGGTTATTGCTGCAGTCTTTAAAATTTTGGCCTGAGTTCGATTCTAGCGACGCACATATTAGTTTTCCAAAACCCTACAACTGCCGAACCGGGTTCCTGATCGGAACCGGGTTGGAACCGGCGGGTCGTAGGGTTGCTCGAATCCACATATTAGTTTTTCAAAACCCTGCGACCTGTCGGGCCGGGTTCCGGTCGAAACCGGCGGGTCGACGGATTGCGTATGTCGCAAACCATAACCGGCCCGTGTTTCCATGGTTACGGACCGGTTTCGGGTCAAAATCCGTTGACCCGGTTAATCGGCCCGTTGACCACGATTCGGTTCCGGGTCGGATCCACGGGACCCTATCAGTTCCCAGACGGCAACGTCGATCGATTAGCTTCTTTTTATCGAATGAAGGCCCTATCTTTTTTTTTTACCGTGCAGTGCAGAGAAGTTGTTCTCGTTTCCAAAATTTGGCAACGGACTACCTTGCTTTGGTTAGATGTGGACAAATTCCAAGTCTTCTTATTATAAAATTTATTGTTTGTTACTTTCTCTTAAAAATAAACGGATAACCCGAGTCGATGTGTTTTTTCCATATTTCTAGTATATTTCCTGTGTCTAGCCCTAAAGAACAAATCTTTGATACAAAGTATTTTTCTTGTTTAGTTTCAGCGCCTAATTCGAAATCCAGTGTGGAGTAGCTCCGAGCATCTTTTTTTATCTGCATCCATTATCAGAAACAGAATGGGAGGTGATGTGCCATTGTCACCCGTCTTTTTGAGCTTTATATCTGGGAAAACCCAAGGTATGTATTTTAATCATGGGACTTAATTACTTGTGTGCAATTTACAGGTGCTGAAGTGGGTGTTCGCCCAAGTTCAAATCTTTGGTTGGCTCAAGACCCCAGCAAAAGATGGGGTGAAGTGTTTTTCCTTCTCTACACGCCTCATCTCTGTCTCGGCATCGTTGTACCCTACAAACTTTATGAGGTAACTTAGCCTACATATGTAGTAAAGTTAATATTCCATTGTTTGTTGTCCATTTCTATTAAAGTTGTTGATCTATTAGGTGACTACCTTTTAATACCCCGTACTGTACATTAAGGATTCAACTATTCTGTTCCGAGGAAAATAAGAACTAATCTTGTATGAATCAGAAATAAATTTTTATGGGAAGGTGACCGGATTTGGTAACGTTGAATTGGGTTTAGTATTGCGACAAGATTTAGGATTTTAAGATTCTGTAAGTGGACTTGTTCTTGAATGTCATCTTAGCACTAAGTTATGCAACACTGACAAAGCTTGATCTACTATTGACTTGTTCATTGTCCATCGACGGCTGGCATAAGCTACTTAGTTTTCGTTCATTAGTTATTTTGGATGATGGAAATGCAGTCATTTCATTTTGCAATTGCAGCATCCATCTCTTTAAATTTCTTTTAGATCCTATAAACTATAGTTCAGCTGGAAAATTTGAACGAATATCACTGTCCATTGTTAAGTTTAAAGTACACTTGTTCTTGTACTACTTTCTGTTGATCAAGAGTTATCCCTATGCGGAAGTTCTGTTAATGTTGTCATAACTTTTGTGACAGCCGCATGATGTATAACAATTTGATCTGGCAAAACTCTGTCCAGGAAAAAAAATTTTAAGATATGCTTTGTTACACGTTTATAGACCATCATGCATGATACAGTCAGCTAAATGCATGCTTTGGGGTTACATTTGGTTGACATCCATGTTCTATATATATTTTTCTTGAATTGTTTTAATTGTTTTCAGTGTAGTAAGTGGCCTATGTAGCTTTGTTGCCTTGTAAACTGTTTTCTTGATGATTGTGATCTTTAACATGAAAAAGAGCTAGCGCTGTCATACATACAATTTGTATCAACACTCATATTTTTTTGTTAGAATTTCACGGAGTGGGAATACCTATTTCTGGGACTTGTTTCAGCACTCCCTGCTTTCATTATACCAATGATTCTCGTTGGGAAGGTAAATAGAAGATCAATCCCCTCTGATTAAATCATTGTTTTTATTAATTGGAATTGTTTAACTATGGCATTGTAATGTCCTTAGTGCTAAAAGATCATTTTACTTGACCCCTTGGCAGGACAGATTTTTTTGGTTAAAACAGGAACTTTGGCTACCTTTTTAAATTGTTAATGAGTGAAACATTTTTTTCCCTCAACTCTTCCATGCTGATAGCAGTTTATGCTGGAAGGATCGTTATTGGGTAAAAGTAAGTATTATTATTCATTTCCATATTCCAATTTTTCTTCCATGACACTTTTGTGAAGATCTGAATTGTTATCTTTGTATTAAGTTATTTTTCATTCCATATAAATATCATGAGACAGGGTAATAGAATTGCTGATTAATTTCATGCAATTTATAAGTAGAGAATACCAGGTTCAAAATTGATCTGTGAAAAAGCTGGAACTTACAAAGTGTAACCTTTAAGTAGAGAATATCCTACTTATGAAACCTCCATTTTTCTCAAGCACAATTCAATCACGTTCCACCACTGTTTGTGCCTTCTATTGGTCAATGTTTTCTTTCTGTGTCTTGTGGGCTGGCTACGTGTTTGCGACTTTTTATGATTTATTCCTGACATTTCTGGTTAAAGTTGCCTTTTGCTTATTAACATAATCAAAGATTAAAAGCATTGTCGACATACATACGCATCCTCAATAAACGTAATGATTCACTCAAAAGGTGCCGAACTAAACATGAATATGACTATAATTTTCACAAAAATGAAGATTCAATTTGCAGTTAACCCTATTTTGTCTTAAATATGGATGAAATTCTGAATTAGATCTTTCAATTGATTATGAAGTTTCTATTAACAAACTATTTCTTTGCTCAAAAAGAAACTTAGTGAATTTCATACTAGCCATGTAACCCATGCAGTGTTTTGTTTGAAATTATCTGATAAGACTGGTAATCACAAAATGCTTGTTCCTTGTTTTGGTAACTTGATTATATCAAAACCTGAAAGAGAATGATAAAATATGAAACTTTTATAGAAATTTGGCATGAAAAAGAATGTTGTTTCAGTGGATTTAACTGAAGTATACCAAAATAATCAAGTTCATATCTGAATCCATCTAATATAGACAAATCAATTTGATTATTTCGGGGAAATCAAAATAATATACCAAAGAGACCACTGTGGCTCTCTGATTCGATATATAGTCATACAAACTGGGCAGGACTTTTAAATTATATGCTGCCTTGCAGCTTGTACAATTTTACATGCTAGTATTTGATTGTTCAAGCTAAGTTTGATCGCAATCTTTTTACTGATCGTTTGATCTCTTCTAAATCGTGGATACCAATTCTGACCTGAATGATTGTTTATGATATTTTATGTTTGCCAAAACTGCATATTTTTGTTCTGTCAGGCTAGTCTCTGGGTCATACTTTTCAGTTATGTCGGAAATTATGGACGCACTATTTTTTCACTGTTCTGGGTGCTTCGTACACGTTTCCCTCATGGAAAATGAACAATGTGAGCCAACACTACCCATTATGTTCATTCTTCGGTGTTTTATAGTTAGTCAGAATTAATTGTAAAATTAACTCTGCAGGTACCTCACACCACTTTCCTTCTCACGCACGTATGCTTCTTGTTCTACCACGTGACATCAAATATGACACTTTGTAAAATCCAGCATTCAATTGCTGACTCGCCAAAACACAGTTTCTTTTTAAAGCAGCCTGGATTCTGGCTCTGTCATACTTTATAGCATACCTGGAGACTTCAGCTATTTCCAATGTAAGTGAAGTACATGGATTGCGAAGATACATCCTTTTTTCCTTGGCCAAAACTGTTGGTGTGTGTGGGCGGCGTCAATTATCCCCTCCTAAAACAAAAATTACTGGAAACGTATATTTATATTCTCTAAAGCTACATCCACCACAGAAAAGTTTCAATCAGTCGCCCATTTCGCCCCTTGTCCTTATGGCCCCACATCTCCCTAATGGTTGGAGCCGCCATGCCTTAAGTTTTATTAATTAGAATTGGTCCCCTTTTAATCTAAAATGCCTTGCTTTGATGCTTGCAGTTTCCATACTACGAATTTGTGGACCGAGCATCCATGTATAAAGTCGGGTCCTTGTTTTATGCAATATACTTTTTTGTTAGCTTCCCTATGTTTTTGAGGTAAATATTTTATTCAACATCTCTTTCTCATCGTCTCTTGCGCGTGTGTGTGTATGTGTGACATTTTGGTATTGAACAGTACATAGGACAAAGACCAAAGAAAGAAACCAGTTAGGTTTTCTGGCTAGTGTAAAATGGAAAGGTTAGAATAATATAGGTATGGAATGATGTGACTCAAACATCAAGTCCTCGGGCCGCCACCTTCAAAGGAATAAATTTGAAGGTTGTTGGAGTTTCTTTTTGACTGTCCGAAGTAAAAGTGCAAGTTGCTAGCGTATCTCTGTCGTCTGCGATTTTTTCTAGTTCTATAAATCTTTCTATTTAAAGGTACTTTCAAATGCGTGTTTTCAGCTCTTGGAAAAGTGCTTTCTAATTTTCTGTCGGAGCTAGCAAGTCACATGTTCAATTTCGTTGCTTTTGCTAACTAGTAGCTGCTTTGTATGTTTTGGATATTAGTTATTGATGTTTTCCGATCTGCAGCTGCCGGAAAGTATAAAACAATGGTTTCGAACACTGTTTTATCATTGCTATCTCGTAACATATTTTCACTTACAAGTTTAGATGAGAGTTTTGAAATCTTGTTTTTCACTCTACTTTTTGTCTAATGGGACACCCTTATGTGATGAGCAGAATCGACGAGAAACCTGGTGATCCATGGGACTTGCCTCGTGTAGCCATTGATGCTTTAGGTGCTGCGATGCTTGTCACCATTATACTCGATTTGTGGCGTATATTTCTCGGACCAATAGTGCCAGTACCAGATTCCAAACAGTGCTCTCAACCTGGATTGCCGTGGTTTCCAGTGAACACGTAGGCCATGTTATTTTCACTATATATGGCCTACTGCGGTATCAACGCAAGCTCTGTCATGTTGTAGCGCGATCTGGATAAGTTTTGTACCAGACTTGTTTTAACTTTCTTTATTAAGTCGAAAAATTCCCGTTTGAGTCTGGGGATGTACCAATTAGTTTTTATCATTTGTACTAGTTCCTTTCCCTTTTGAACGAGAATCTGAATCGAAAATGTTTTATAAGTTGACAGTGGGCATCTGCATCTTCTTCTTGTAGTTGTGTGAGCTGAATCAAAAATCGATATTATTTATGTTTATACGTTTTGATTCAAGAATAGCTCGTGTTCACTCCATTGACTATTAACTTGCATATACGAGAAAAGAAATCAGCCCCCACTTGAGTATTCTCCCCGTTCGTTCACGTTAAAGAAAATAGTGACACAAATAGTCTAGCTAGGCTCCATCTTTTGCAAGAAAAATTGGAAACAAAACAAACTTGTTTGGCGTCAGATTGTTCAAGAATTTCAACAGAACCACAACAACGTTTCACAGATGACCCCATTTTTTTCAAACATTACTAATAAAACATTTTCCTGACATCGACAAGGAATGAACCGTGTCCTGTTTATGCTTATGAATCCGATTTATTGTATATTTTATGATCGTGTCATTTTTGATGAATGGATAAAATAGTTTTTTAATGCGCAGTTGCCATTCATACAACAACGTAGAATAAAAAACCATTATAACGCGTTTAAATAAAAACGCCATAGTAAGATATTTTACTTCAGCGTCAATTAATTTTATTCATTTATATTAATAACACTGACAAAAAAATAAATTAATTATCCTTATTATGTGTAAAATTGTTGAAACATAACTGTAGAGAACTAAAACAACGTTTATTCAAAGATACACAATATATACATTAGTTAATCAACTAACTGAATAAAGAAGATGCAATTTATCTAGGAAATTAAATTTTCGTTAATATTTTAGACAAGTATAAATTACCTTACCCCTGATAATCATCACTAGAGGAAGATCTGTTGAAAGCAATTTCCATTTAAAAATGTCTACCGACTGGTATAGTGTGTAAACTCCAAGATCACACGTCAAATATCTATTAAGGACAAAAAGAGAAACATAAATTTATATATGTTTTATTCTAGTTTGTTACACATATCTTTCACATATAAGAAATTGACGAAAATATTTCCAAACAAAACGCGCTTAAAATAACAAATTCCATATACCTACTCCCCTCCCTGACTTAAGTTGCCCCAATGCCAGTAGGATAATTTCAGGCTCATGAATACTGGTCAAGAATAAGGCTGTAAACGAATCGAACCTGTTCGCGAACTTTTCGAATCGATTCGAGTAGATATTCGATTCAAATTCGAATTTTTCGAACTCGAACCGAGCCGAAATCGAGCCGAATATTTTGTTCGAAAGGTTCGCGAGCCGCTCGCGAACCTTTATTTAAATATTTATAATAAAAATTATTATTATTATTACTATTTTAATTGTATATAATATAAAATAAATAAATATATTTAAGTTCTATTCGAAGTCGAGCTCGAATTTTTCGAATCGAACTCGAACTCGAACTCGAGCTCTCTATCGAATCGAATTCGAGCCGCATATGACAAAAAATCGAACTTCGAATCGAGCTTCGAATAGGCGAACTCGAATATTAAATTTTTCATAAAGTTCGACGCGATTCGATTCGTTTACAGCCCTAGTCAAGACAAAAGAAGTGAATCGTGGTGTGTGGGAGATTACGAAGTATGGATGAAGGTTCGTCATTCTCATTCTCAAATAATGTATATAATATGAGAACGGGTTCGGATGAGAGTGTTATTTAGGAATATTTTATTCTTTTGGTTAAGAATAATAATATGTACTTGCTCTTATTTCAAATTAATCTCTTCAAATGTAAGGAACTACATTTGAACGTGACAATACAATGGACATCCAGTGCAGGATCGGTATCATTTTGGGAATATATATATATATATGTAATATCTATGAATATATCATATTTTACGTTTCTAGATTATATTAAATTTCTTTCAAGGACCATCACCCACGACTTTAAGGTACATTGGAATGAGAAAATAATAGTGTGTGTGGGAAAGCGCTGATCAATTTCAAATTTGGATGTTTAGTTGACTGGAAGTTACATATATATTTGCATTCAATAATTAGGTCAAGCCAGCCTGTTTTAATTTCCATAATTGAAGTCAGTTTCAACAATAATTGCATGTAATCACTATATAAGGCCTGCATATCTTCGTCCCTCGACCATGCAACTTAACCAACAAACATAACCAAAATCTTCGATTTCCATATCAAATTAAGTTAAAGCAGGCGTGGCCGGAAAATGACAACTCCGGCGGCAATGCGCCAAGTCATCTGTATGGTGGCTGTGGTTTACTTGGTAGCTGTTAGTGCAGTACCAGATAAATCAATCGATCACTTTGATTGGCCAAAGCCGTGGGTGCACCCACCATTCTTTCCTCATTGGCCTCCGTATGTTAACAAGTCACCACCACCACCACCGTATGTGTATAAATCACCTCCACCACCTTCTCCATCCCCAACATCTCCGTACATCTATAAGTCTCCGCCTCCACCATCCCCATCCCCTCCACTCCATATGGTCTATAAGTCGCCACCTCCACCGTCTCCATCACCACCACCACCTCCGTATATTTACAAGTCACCCCCACCCCCATCTCAATCACCTCCACCTCCATATATCTACAAATCTCCGCCACCACCTCCTTACATTTACAAATCGCCACCTCCGCCTCCATACGTTTACAAATCTCCTCCACCACCGTCCCCATCACCACCTCCACCATACATTTACAAGTCACCACCTCCACTAGCTCCATCACCACCACCTCCATATGTTTACAAGTCACCTCCACCACCATCCCCTTCTCCGCCCCCTCCATACGTTTACAAGTCTCCGCCACCACCATCCCCGTCACCACCTCCACCTTACATTTACAAGTCACCTCCACCACCATTCCCTTCTCCGCCTCCTTCATACATTTACAAGTCTCCACCACCACCATCCCCGTCATCACCACCACCTTACATTTACAAGTCGCCTCCACCACCATCCAAGTCGTCACCACCACCACCACATTATTACTACTACTCACCTCCACCTCCACCTCCACCCTACTATTAATACAAACCTCTTCCGTTAAGCATGATTGTTTCATGGATAATTTTCCGGTCTTGTAATTTACTTTCTAGCTATGCATGTTTGGTCGTTTTGCTTTTTGAATAATAGGGTCTTGATCCTTGCCGCACCCACAAATGTTTTTTTTTTAAAGTTGGATTTGTTAAAGTTGTATCGAATTTATAGATTGTCATAATATGCAACGAAGCAGCTTTGTGTTACGTACTTTTACATGAGTAGTTATT
>KV020361.1:0-12236 GCA_001598015.1 Dorcoceras hygrometricum | reverse complement strand
TATATTTGTATTTGATTTAATTTCATATTTTCCAAATTCAACTTTAGTTAAAATTGTCTGTAAATAAACATACTGAACCAATATTAATCACGTTATATTAATAATGGTTTAATACTTTATAGTGTTGTTGGTTGTTTGGTACTGGTCGATCCAAAGCATATTTCAAATGATTAAGAATAATTACTCTACCATATTTTTATCTATATCCTCTATCATTCCTGTGGTATTTTTTATAAGTCCCAAATCATATGTCAGTTCTGTGACCGATTTTCATTTAAGTTTCTAGAAAAACTATAATTCAAAATATCCAATTTACAATTTTTTCAAGATCACTTATCTTCTCCAACAATTGGTTGGACTATCATCAAATATGCCGTGTTGTTAATATACTGTAGATTTATATTTATTTTAATTTAATATTTTCGAAATTCAACTTTAGTTAAAAAAAATACTGAACTAATATTAATCATGTTACATTATAGATTTATATTTAATTTAATTTAACACTTTCAAATTTCACTTTAGTTAAATTCATGTAAATAAAAGTACTAAACAAGTATTAATATAGTCCATATTCTTAGTAATTGTTTAATACTTTTATAGCGTTGTTAGTTGTTCTGTACTGGTCGATCGGAACCATATATCCATTTATCAGAATATGTACTCTACCATTTGTTATCTATATCCTCCACCGTTTTCCATGGCATTTTTTATAGGTTTAAGATCTGATGTCAATTCTATCACCAATTTTCATTTAAGTTTCTAGATAAAATGTAATTCAAAATCTCCAATTTACAATTTTTTCAAGATAACTTATCTTTCTCCAATACTTGGTTGGACTGTCGTCAAATAAGTCGGGTCGTTAATATATTGTAGATTTATATTTGATTTGATTTAATAATTTCAAAATTTCGCTTTAGTTAAAATTGTTAGTAAATACAAATAAGGAACCAATATTAATATAATACATGTTAGAGCATCTCCAATACAACATCCAATGTGCCACAAAATGAAGTACAACCATGTGTACCATGTTTGGTGCGGAACTTTTTGCCGTGCGCCAAATCTCTATCTTTTTTTATTATTTTTTATTTTTTATATTACATAATTTTGAAAAAATATATTTTATATAAAATAATTTTTAATATCAAAATTATAGCAAATAATTTAATTAATTAATTTTAGTAATAAATTTAAGGATATTTCTGTTTTTTGTTATATTAAAATTTTTAAAATTTTTGTTCAATATACATGACGTAATAATTCAGATGAACTTAATGTTTTTATTTATTTAAAATATTTACTTAATTAATAAAATAATTAAATCAATTGTGTATTTCCGAACTAGAGATATATAATTGAAATTTAATATATTGAGAAATATGTAAATTATAAATATATAATTAAAACTTTAAATACAAAGATAATGAGGAAAATAATATAAAAGAATAAGATAGATAATTATAATCCCAAAATAGATCAAATTCCCAAAATCACAAAAATATGATGTTCAAGTAAATTATCCATATTAAAGTTATTTTTCTATTTCGATATTCAATTATGTTTATTAACTTATTTCAAATGATTGTAATTTATTATAAAAATAATAATCAAAATATTAATAATAATTATATTGTTAAATTATTAGAGATAACGTGTACGATATAAGAAACATTAATTTATTAGAATTAATAAAATATTATGAGAATATATCTTTTGGTGTAAGATTTGAAGCAAGTGGGTTGGAGATGGATAATGTATTTGGTACAGAAACTGCAACATTTCAGTGTAGAAATTGCACCAAAATAGATTTATGGGTTGGAGATGACTTTATATTAATACTGGATTAACACTTTTATAGTGTTGTTGGTTGTTTGGTACTGGTCAATCGGAATCATATATCCAATGATTCCGAATAATTACTCTACCATAACTTGTAGGATCGAGCGCTGTCGTTTACCAAAAGCTATAGCTGGTGGTAACGATACAACTCCAATCGTTTAAACCGTATAGCAACACAAGCACAACGATTCGATCGTTGTATCTAGTAGGGACAATTATTGCGCCTCAACAATCCACATCTCTATAATTGCTCTCTTTGCAATCAATGGGAATCGACCCGTGACCTTGGCTCTGATACCAATTGTAAGACCGAGCGCTTGCCGCTTTACATTTAAGTGTTTAGATACACTGTAATCCAATGGCATTTTTTATATGTCTGAAATCTGATGTCAATTCTATGGTCGATTTTCATTTAAGTGTTTAGATACATTGTAATCCAAAATCTCCAATTTACCATTTTTTTCAAGATAACTTTTAATATTTTCCATATTCAACTTTAGTTAAAATTGTCTGTAAATAAAAATACTGAACCAATATAAATAATGGTTTAATACTTTTATAGTGTTGTTGGTTGTTTGGTACTGATCGATCCAAAGCATATCTCCAATGATTCAGAATAATCACTCTACCATATTTTGATCCATATCCTCTTATCGTTCCAATGGTATTTTTTATAGGTATAAAATCTTATGCCAATTTGAGTTCCGATTTTCATTTAAATGTCTATATAAATTATAGGATTCAGTTTTAAGATTATTTATAATTTTGGTTCGAGTTCTGGTTTAACACGATTTCACAAACCTAAATAAGTAAATAACAATTCAGTTGCTAGTAATTCTTATATAATAGATAGTAGTTCGATTGAACATGAGCATTTCTCGCAGCACAAATTTTTAAATAGAAACTAGTTACTAATCTCTTTTTTCCCCCCTTTTTCCGGCCAAACTCAATCATTACTTTTCAATATATAATCGAACACAATTAATGAACAATAACGATTGCGTTCGAAGTGGATTATTTCAATTCGCGGATTTATAGATTAAAATTAATCAGATAACTGAGAATTTAAAAATTAGAAGTAAATTTAGTCAGATAATTAAGAGTTTAAAATTAGAAGGTATCGTCTTTATTTGAAAATTAACTCAATATAGACAGGAGTTTTGAGTGGTCCAGGCCGATCTGTGAATATTACATCCAAGTTTATGAGCTGTTACAACAATTAAATAGACACGTTGAAACAAAAACTATGGTGAAGTTGTCAATATTTGAAGTAGACAAATAACACATTAATAGTGTACGCAATGGCGATGTTATCAATACCTGAAGTTATAAACAATAGATCGATACATAATCTACAAATTTCCACCGCGGATTTTAACGAAGAATGGCGAATTAATAAAAATTTGGCCTGATAACTGAATTATCTCCTGAGTAGCTTCAGTACATCTCCAACCAAATGCAAGGATCCCGTAACAAGAACCTGTAAATTCAGGATAAGCAGATGAATGCACATCAATCACTACATACTTGGATATAGCATGTTCTAAAAGGTTAGCATATTGATGGGTTAACCTCCTATATAGGTCCGAGGCCCTTTGACCAATACAGGTTTTCAATCGAGGGATATGCACGAATATGCAGGGTCCGTGGGAGATAACTTATATAACGGACTAACTCCCAGAGGACACCCCCATAATATTTCAGTGGGGAATATGCTCCACACGAGAATCGAACCCGTGAAGCCGAAGAAGGTATGCTACATCACGCATGTACCCCTGGGGGCACTTGGATATAGTATATGTCTTCTCGCTCTGAAGCAACCAAAGCAAGAACGACATCTCTCATTTTTTAATACTGGAACCATCATTGGTCGTATAGATATATAGAAGAAAGATCAAAATCCAAAGATTTGTACACTTAAAACTAGAGAACTATCTGCATGTAATGATATTTGTTAAGCCAGTACTATTCAGAAACAGGGATTGTCAAATACAGTTTTGAATGCCTACCTGAATCCTTAAGGATGGATTCTCTTTAACGTAACCCCTTAACCAACTTATAGTCAATGGCAGTGAAGAAACCACCGCACTGCAGGTAAAACGTCCGTTTGCAGGACTGCAGTTCGATATATCATCATTAAAGGACCTCCAAGGTGGTTTACTTTCTGGGATTTCCATCTGAGAATCCTTGCACTGGATATCTACACGATGATAATAATTAGTAAAGGGGGAGACATCAGAGCTTGGAGATAAGTTCAGCTTTACAAACTCAAAATATTTAATAGACAGATCAAATGAAGCTTATTAACTAAGAATTCATCTGCTATCAGATTAGAAGGAAAAAAGAGAACAATTTGAGCTGCTTGGCAAAAAAAAATTCAGCTACCATAAGCAGCAATATGAGAACTTAAAGTGTACAAGTTTTATGACCATGAAAAAGAACTTAGCAGAAATGAAGTGTAGCTCTGTATGAACAAGAGCAACCACACTTAGGTTTTTGAGGTACTCTAATTTCATCGCTACCACAACTCTTCTGGTATAACTGTTGTATGAGGATGATACTACATCCTCTGTAATCTTGAAGTTCAAATCTCAAACAGTGCTTACAGTATGAATCGAGAAGGACCTCGTTCAGCAGTAAGATTAATCAGGTAATAGCAATAGTATACTCTTGTAATACATCTAAGAAGCCCTTTGCATGCACTATTTGATTTCTTAAACAGTGCTACAAGGAAGTGTGAATAGTCAACCTTACACTCTTGATTGCCACACATGACTGCCTAAGTTTCCATAGAGTATTACAAAGTAGAAATAAAGAGTCATAAGTTTATGGATCATCTCCAAGCATGTAAATGGGTTGATTCCCACAGATTTCAGTAAAAAACCAAGGAGAGGTACCTTTTCCATGAATGATCTTCTCCCATACACTTTGGAGGCTAAACTGCCACGCCAAGTCCTTGGAAGATATATCTATAGGAGTAACTGACGAACCAGAAATAACCTTGCCATAGGTTGATATACTAGGGACAAAAATAGCTTTCGAGAAATAAGTGCCTGAAAACACAAATACATTTATTCCAAAGTCATAGTGCAAATATTGTAGACTAATTGGGGAAAAGAAGGGTGCAATAGATAGTGCAATTCATTGTAGACTAAATGGGAAAAGAAACTTGGAATCTGGACGGTATGCCAGCATCAACAAATGGTACGACATTCCAAATTATCCTAAAAAGTACGTTACCCAAAAGGCACCAACAAAACGTTAATCAAGATGACGCTAGAAAGGATACACAAAGATCAATCAATCACAACTGGATAGAATTTTGCCCAATACCTGAGGAAGCACATGTATCAACAAGTGTAGGGAGAAGTACTTGGGGATCTCTCACATCCATACAATTGAATAAGAGAATCTGCAAAATGTAAGTAGCATAGGTTAGACAAAAAGATCTGTGTGATTTGGTACATCTAATTTGACCATGAGAAGGATATAGGTCGATTGACAATTTTCCCATTATTTACAAGGAATAGTGAAGTTTACTTTCTTGGAGATTTTGTTGGACTGGGGCCTATGCTGTTTTGTGCAACCATTTATCAGTTTTTCTTCTACATCACGAAGCTTATCATGGAAGGACGGAATTGACGATCCGTGGTTGCCCTCTTTCACAGCACAAGAATACCATTTAGCACAAGCTTCCATGCTTTCAGGACTATGAGCCCCATCCAAATAGAAGACTAAATCCCCTGAACTTTTAGTCACTCCAGACTCGTCAGAAGATGTAGATGGGGAATCATGAACAATCTGAGCCCTCCCAGAAAGGCGGGCAGTTGAAAGTCCCCGTAAAAATGCCTCGGGTAAATTTTCTTCGAAGTCAGCCTACTTTCACAACGTAAAGATGTTAGCCATTTATTTGAGTAGGAAACGCATTCACCAAGTGGAAGATATATGAAAAAAACCAGAAACACCAGTCAACCTACCCAAGGCATTAAAAAATTCTATGAATTCAGTGGCAAGACAAAAGCATAATATGTTATCAGGTAAAGCGCATTCCAAAATATGGGTATACAATAAAGTATAACTAACATGCGGCAGCTTTACCCTATGTCCTGTTCTCTGGAGCCAACATTTGCAAAGAGCAACAGCCAGGCCAGCATTGATGAACTGGTGATCCCCAGACAAGCTTAGTAGGACTCCATTTAGTTTCTTATGATCAAGTGGCCCAACGACTTCCAGAGGGACCTGCAGCAAGTGAGAAGGTAGAGAGCCTTGATTATGTTGAAAGTCAGATCAAGCTCCATTTTCACAGAATTAAATCTCAGTTGTAGGAATTAAAATGATTTCATTGATTATGAACTAGATACAATTGGTGTTAAATTCTAAGGATTCATTGTCTTCTTATTGAATACATATACCAAAATTAAAGGAAGAAAGTAGCCCATAAATCAAGTCATTTTCATTCATGAAAATCAATAAACAAGATATCTTTTCCCATTTCTTTACAAGTTATCACCATAAATTCTGAAATAACTGCCACCAAAGCAGCTCACAGCAACAACTCAATACAGTAACGCCAAAATAAGTCGGCAGTCTTGTCCTTTAATCATCATTCCTGGGACTCAGACTCCTGAAAGCACCTCCTTCGAGTTTGCTAGGTCTAATGCACTAACGGAACAGTCTGCTGTGTTGCACAGCAGGCAGCAGGCAGCTTTATTCTTATAGCCAACAAGCCAATATTTTAATTCTTCAATATGGACCTTTGTTAGGAAAAGATTAAGGCAGCAAAAAGTTTTTGCCCTGGCCAGGTCTCATTGCAGTTTCTAAAATCATCAATTTCGTGTGCTGCGAGCCATTTGTTGGTGCAGGTCCGACAAAACAAAAACAATCAGATTTATCCAAAGAAAATGGATCATATTTAGAATTGTTTTAACTATTGGAGCAAGTGAACCACTTGCACAATCATAGCCCTGTTATACTTTTCTCATTGCCTTGTGTTTTCATCATCATTTGTTGGCAGATTCAAAGTGACCAAACCATACACAGACAAGCAATCTGATCTGTCGAGCGAAGAGTGATTATGATACAGGAAGAGTAAAATTTAGAGTCGTTCCGTGGTTGAGAGTGACCTCTCATTTTGAGCACGCAGTTGGTACATCACCTAATATCAATTGATTATCAACGTTTTCACATAGTCCAGTTCTAGTACAAATAGCCGTAAAGGAGTCATCTTAGGGAAATAAACTCCAGTGAAACAAGTAGCATACACGTGAACCATATGACTGATACACGAGAAATTGGGTACTTGGAAGGGCCAACATAAACAAAAATGTAAGGCAATGTGTTACCTTCAGTTCGCTGGCCTTCTTCTGAAGAACATCCATTGCTTCTGAGAGCTGTGGCACAGTGAATGCAGGAACTTGAGGCTTCAGGAGAAGATTAGACATCAAACCATTTCAGTAAGCACTTGATATTCAAATGTCTAACCAATGTAAAGAAAAATTCTCCACTATTACTCCACAAATCAAATCAAAAGGATTTTACCTTTAAGATTCCAGCCTTATGAGATGCTATCTTCCCAAGTGTATCTCCTGGATTTAGCACCAGGCACAAACAAAACCATCAGCTATGCTTAAAAGATGAAAATAGCAGAAGGAAAAGGAAAAGTTTTGAGGTTCTCCATGTGTGATTGAAGTTATTAAAGATCAGATTGTGCTCGTTGTAAACTGCATGCAGTATGAGCATCAATTAGAATAAAAAATGGAGAAGAGCAAACCCAATATTTCCATGTGATCCATGCCAAGGGGACTAACACCACATACAACAGGATCTTTGATCTGCTCAATGTATAAGAGAATGATACTAAAATGGCATTAAGAGCATAATTGTATTTCTTTAGACCAAAAAGGAATAACAGCATGACATGATACTGGCAGAAAGAAAACAAGTTTGCTTCAATCTGATAAAACAGACTACTGTGTTATTTCACTACCATATATCTACAAAAAGAAGCTTCAATACTTGAAATCTCTAAATTTGAATAATATCTCCATTCCAAAGATGGTCTTATTAAATATCTTGCAACCAGACGCATATGCAATCAATAGAGCACAAAATGACCAACAGCAACAGGGCATATCAGTTAAGGATAAGAAAAATTACCACGTTGGTTGAGTCATAAGTCCCTCCAAGACCAACCTCAATGACAGCAACATCTACCTGCAAATGCAACATCTCAATCAATCAACACAAACTATATATACTGGAACATATGCAAAATATACCAATCATTATATAAAATGAGAAATGACGGCAAAAACAAGGCAATGATTTTCAGCTAAAAAAATGTATGAGCATGAGTTAAAAAGAAATATCTTTCTTTGATCTAATTCATAAGGGATTTTCCTTAGCAGTCCATCAAGTTAAAAAGATACGTTAAGGTGAGATGAATTTGTATGATAATAGAATAAAAATATTTAATCAGGCAGAAATACTCCAGACAACGAAATTAAATTAAATTATAACGTGTGTCCACTATTCTTCTTACTCGCTGATTAGACATTTAAAAAGTACTTGACATACTGCAACAATCGACAGAATGTGTGCGAGAGATTTCATCAGAACCCAAACTCTAATATTTTTAAAGCTTTAAAAGTATCTTATCAAACAAGTTTGGACATGACTTGGCATCAACAAACAATTTTCTCTCTAAAACAAAACCAAACATTCAATTTTTAAAATATTTTCCAAAAAATTTCCACAAATCTCATAACACAAAATCAAACAAGCCCATCGGATCTGGCAAAAGGACACCACCTTACCCGTTCACAAGTAAAAATTTTAAGTGCCAACACCGTGAGGAATTGGAACAAAGGAGGCATAGGTAATTCATCATTGACATTTTCCTGTAAAGAATAACTTTCATGATTAAGAATGTCCATTGCTGGAAATAAATTTATGATGAGTAAATCCAAATCCAAGCTTCTAGTTACTATAAGTTTTACCAGTACTTGAGAGAAAATCATAGTCTTTCTCAGAAGTTTCCTAACATCCCATATACTATATGCATTGATCAATTATTTGCTAAGTAACAAATCGAGAAAATTTAACTAATCAAAAATGTGTGTCAATACTATCAGGTTTTGGCTGATGCACCATGCTTCTTCAAAAGTCCAATCACATGACATATCATAATATTCAGTGCCCCATGGGGGGGTCATGCGCAGCACTTCTTCTGAAATCCAATTATTACATGGAACATGACATTTTATAATATTCAGTGCCGGCCATGGGGTAGCCCAGGTGACACTGCCGCACAGGTTCCAACCTAGAGAAGGCCCCATAATTATTTAATTTTAGTAATTTTATTTTGTTTTCTTTAAGTGGGAGTATATTGGTATTCTGAATTGAAGTAGTCTGAAATCTAGTTTAAGATCAAGTATGACCAAAACAAGATTATTATTAGCTGTGATTTCATTGAGAGTGGGTTTCTAGAAAAACTTAAATATTGATTGGTGATTTTGTAGATAAAATGCAAGGAGATCAATTTTTCATGGTCAATGGTAGAAAGCTTTTTCCCATTTCTATGATACAACGATACTGATATTTCATTATCATAAATCTCAGTTTAAGTGTTCAGTAATGAATTATCTTTACAGTATCGGTTTTTATTATTTTTTTACACGAATACAAGAGGAATTTTTTTTGTACCTTACCCTTCAAAGTTTAGGACCGGCCTTAACAATATTTGTCTTCTAAGTTGACAGCAATGAAGAAGTAAATATCCTTCCCCATGTTCACTGATCAGGCTACCGGTTGTTTTTCAAGATAACAGCAAGGAGACAAATAATTAAAAATATAAAATACATCTGTCAACAACTTTTTGGGGGGTGTATAAGAATGCCATGAGAAATAAAACCAAGTAGAAGAAATGAGGAAAAAGTACATAAGAATACCTGCAGCTGATGCCAGCATACCCAAAAATAATGTAGAAACTTTTCTTCCGATATATCCAACCTATGACAAGGAAAGAAGAACAAGGAACCACATGGGATAACTTCTAATAGACAAATAAAAAATAATCAAATATGTGCAATCGCAAATAAGAAAGTCATGACAACCATTAAACCTTCCACCCATCAAAACTCCAAATACAGGCGAGCGCAAGCCCGCAACACACCAAAAAAACGGAAAGAAACATTTCGCTGCTACTCAGATCCACATCGATAAACTGTTAAAATGGAGATATATATAGGCATCCGGATGCTGACCCATCTATACGAAATCTTTCTCTCACATCAATTAAGTGGGGAGAAGTGAATAGTCCAGTTTTAAACCCACTCTCTCTCAAAATTGCCTCACAAAATGCGCATGTTGATCCCTGAAACATCAAATGTAAGAAGAAATAAAAGAAGGAAGAAAATGTGAAGAAAAAAAAAACTTGAGTAAATCAAGCATATCTCGATATATCTACTCTTTAAATGCCAAGCATGTTCTCACTTATACTTGAATAACAGAATGCACAAAGGAGTTAAGTCCTTGACCAAATATGTTTATCACAACATTACCTTTCCTTTAGTTCCAGCAACATGGATGATTTTGAGGTCCGCAATTTGTTCTTCCAAATCCAAAATCTGCAAGAGAGCATGAGAGCATGCACTCAATTTTACTTGTCGAATAATGCCGTGGACATGAAAATGGGCAAAGTAGCATGTAATTAATGCTATCAACTATAAATCGATGCTATGAATTTAACCCCGAACCGGAACCAAGAAAAATCAGATTACTTGAGGAACAACCACCAACATTCCCTAGGCTGCATATGTAATACAAAGGAAGTACTTTTGAGCAGTACTTCCCAGAAAAAGGTTTCAACCACGGATTGCTAATAAAAAGAGGGGAGATTATAAGGAAATAAGCAACAGACACATCTCATGCATCTAATAACAAAGAAAGCAACAATGAGCTTCCTGTTTATTTCCTAGAATAGAACTGAAGGCACACATAAAGTTTCAAAACATTTCCTGCAAACCAACACAAAAAAAGGACAAGAGGACCTGAATCTAACAGAAGAAAACTTTACTGGGGAATAATTGAATGAATACTTCCTTGTCTGAACATGCCAATCAAACTTATAAATGGACAATCACACATTATATTTCAGTTGTATAACAACTAAAAGAAAATCAATTTTCTCTACAGCATCACCTTAATATACATCAACATCCTCTCCAATTTGTCATACTTGCCCCTTACTGGTGATCCATTGCCGCGTTTTTTTTTAGTAATGAGAGATGACAGTGCCTCCATGGCAGTATCATACGCAGATGGAGGATGCAAGTCATACGAGTTTTCTTCAGTCAGCATGTTACCACCCATCGTCTCCAGAATGTTAGATACAAATTTCCTATCTTTAAAGCCTAAAATATCAGGGGAAAAATATTGATAAACTTAACATTGCTGATATTCCAAAAGTTCAGAAAGGCATAAAAAAATCAAACAATTTCAATAACTGTACCACCCAAGGATCTCCTGAAAATATGTCATGTATAAGTTCATATAAGCATTCAGCATACCGTTGTGACCTATTTGTGCTTGAGAGTGCGGTCTTTTTGATTTCACTTAGACCAAAGCCATTCGTTGAAGTAGGCAAGCAGCAGAATATCCTCAACTTGTAAGGAAATAGGCATTCCTTTAGATTGAAGTCAGAAGTGCCAACTAAATTTGGCCTCTGATAAAATTGATTATATCTGAGCATAGGTCAACTAAACTCTGCAAACCAGAAAAGCTTCCAATCATTAGAACTTCTTAGAAAAGTTCCTGAAGTCGGAACTACCTGGAATATGACTCCTCAATGAAGACAAAAATGGATAACTTATACACTCCAAAAGGATAATACGAGCATACTTAAATCAGTAAATTATTTAACAATGTATATACCATAATTGTCTTTTAAACACTCATTTGTATCCATTCACATATAGAAACGCATGTCCTAAAAAGCGACACCACGCACAGCAAATCTTCATCATTATCGCGCACAAACGTGCCCGCAGCGCGAAAGAAACGAAGAAAGTTATCTTACCCCAGAGTTACCATCCTCCGATCCAGCGAGGTACGATTGGTAGCCGTTAAGAGAACTGTATTCATCATTTATCACACGTAGATGAGAGTGTTGGCCAATGGCCGGTGCATCATGATTCATAAAACACAATCGAAATCTCAACTGGGTGGTCTCAGTTCACAGGCGAAGCACGAGAAATGACGATTTTGCCCATGTGGGGGATACATATCTTATTTCATGATGATTTTTGGGTAAATCAGAGTAAAGTCAGGATTATGTTACCATGAAATATTTATTTATATTTCAGAAGGAGTCAGTGACATGTTTTTCATATATT
>KV020360.1:0-15764 GCA_001598015.1 Dorcoceras hygrometricum | reverse complement strand
TCCTCCTCCTATGCTCAACGCATTGAGCTCAGTTTCCATGCGGGAATCATGAATCCAGTACATATGTGACCCTCAATGGTTCAGGGATACAGCTAACCGTGGGCCCACAACCATTGTGACTCCGAAATCACAATTTCGGACTTGCCCAACGGATCATGGTAAAGCACCTAGAAACATCACGCCATGATCCCATAGGTATCACTGATAGTGCCTGCAAGAACCAGTTGGTCATGGTTAGCGTACAGTACGGTCCTTTCAACACATATATCCCGATCAGATCAACGACCATTGGTAAATCGAGAGTCGCTAGAGATCCGATAGCTATGCATACATCTTGGAGATCGAATAGTGATATCACGAGTGTTACAAGGTAAACCCATTTACCAAAACACTTCTAGTACTCTGGCCAGAGATTTATACACTATTATCTCCTCAGATAGCATAGGATATCCACGCATGTAAGAGAGCGGTGAATCCTCGACAACGAAGCATCGACTCCTACATGCATCAGGACCTCACCCAATCCCACCGCCTAATGACCCCAAGTGAGTCGGCAAACGGGTCAAAGTGAGACGCCTATCATGTAGAGCCTCAATGACGTTTCGAGTAGTGAGGACTAATCAGTACAACCAAGACCTCGGACTTATCCACTCGACAAATGGTAACCACTTGGAAAGTCCGAACGAGGATAGTTCGATAGATCACCAGGTCACTATCCATCTGCATGCTCAGAACATCACAATGTTCCCTACCAATGAAACATGGTACTTCACATCGCAGATGCTAGTCTCAAGATCGGGCGGCCTTATCCTCATTTTGACGGCCCAATCGACTAGGAACGAATTCAGAATGCACAGTGACTATTAGATGTGTTTCATGATAGCCATCATATCCACTATCACATCTAACATACACTATGGTGTATTCTAGGTCTTTATCCAACAAAATTGTTAACATTATAAACATAATGAAAATAAAGAATGCCACAAATAAATGCGTATTTCATAAATAAATATTGTCATATACAAGAGTCTATAAAACCCACACGCCACAAGTTGGCTAGTTGGGAATCTACTCTAACAGTGTGCTAGATTCCAAGCGGAGCCAAAGCAATCTCATTATATTGTAGTAAAACGGATCTTAAAATATCTTAAAGGAACTTCCAATGTGGGTCTTTGGTATCCCAAAGACTCCAGCTTTCAACTAATCGATTACAATGATGCAGACTACGCAGGATGTAGAGTTGATCGTAGAAGCACGAGTGGTACTTGTCAATTTTTAGGAGATCGATTGATTTCCTAGTTTAGTAAGAATCAGACCTCTATTGCAACGTCCACAGCTGAAGCAGAGTACTTAGCAGCTGGAAGCTGTTGTGCTAAGATTCTATGGATTCAACACAAGCTAAAGGACTACGACATTGATTCTTCTGAAGCGCCTATTCTCTGCGAGAACACCAGTGCTATCGAAATTACTCAAAACCCTGTGTTGCATTCTAGAAGGAATCATAACGACATCAGGAATCACTTCATAAGAGATCATGTGCTCAAGAAAGACGTCCGGCTGGAGTATGTGTCAACTGACCAGCAAGTAGCTGACATCTTCACAAAGCCTCTACCAGACGCTAAGTTTTCTTATTTCAAAAACATTCTTGGTCTCTTAGAACTTCCTTGATCAGTTTTTGCGCTAAAAATTCCAGGTTGAACAGCTTTCGTGTTTTATCAGATCTGAGTCTAATGTTCAGGGGGAACCTTCATGGATTTTCAGATCTGGTAAAACTCAGGTATGGGATAACCTTAGTCTTATGGGGAACAAAGGATCTGAAGTATTAAGCGCTGAGTCGGCTGAATATGTGGGATCTGGACATAGTCAGATTTCATATATACACAGTTGATTCTTATCAGTGATCAGATCCTGCAACACTCCTACTGATACATGAAAATAGATCCTAAGGCGGTGACGTGTTAAATAGGTGGAGACTGTTTTAGTCTAATGTTCAGGGGGAACCTTCATGGATTTTCAGATCTGGTAAAACTCAGGTATGGGATAACCTTAGTCTTATGGGGAACAAAGGATCTGAAGTATTAAGCGCTGAGTCGGCTGAATATGTGGGATCTGGACATAGTCAGATTTCATATATACACAGTTGATTCTTATCAGTGATCAGATCCTGCAACACTCCTACTGATACATGAAAATAGATCCTAAGGCGGTGACGTGTTAAATAGGTGGAGACTGTTTTACTTTTTCACCCTCACGGTTAAAATTTTAAATCATTTCAAGATCTTTTCAAAATCTTGATTGCGCCATCGGATGATTGACACGTGTTGTCATCATAAAAAAAGGTCACATCCACATTCTCTCACCGTTTCACATTCCTCATTTACATTAAGCCATTTACTTTTCATTATTCCTTACCTTACGCAAAATGACCTTCAAGCTTTTGTGCATTCTTGCTCGCTAGTTCTCTCTGTTTGCAGAATATTCTTCTTTCAGGCGTTTTCCCGTTCGAATTTACTATCTGAAATGGCCACAGCTTTCATCACCAACGCTCTTCAAGTGAACTTCGACTCTGTCTTGGGTATCTCAGATAATGATGAAATGGTGAATATGTTCAAAGCCCTTGAATCTACTGGGCTACGTGGATTTCTGGGATGTCCGTCAGTACTTTATGAGCAGGAACTGGAACAGTTTTTTGATACAGCTCTTGTGCAAGATGGTGATATTACCTGTGTTGTTTCAGGCAAGTATGTAGCCATTCCTGAGGACAGGTTTGCAGGCATATTCAATATGCCTACAGAGGGTCTAACTGATTTGTCGGAAGTGACGAATAAGTTGGTGTTGCAGGAAAGAACTCTTTTCTCTAAGTCGAATGTGCCTGTTCAGTTCTCGTGCAAAAAGAGATTGATGAAGTATGAGTTCAGATTGTTGAACGGTATTTTGGCCAAGTCCATTACTGTGAAAGCTGGTTCTTTCAACGCCGTCACCCATGAATGGTTTCTGATGATGACGGCTATTCAATTTGGTATCAAGGTTAACTGGAGTAAAATTCTTTTTGAGGTCTAAAAGGAAATGGTTGATAGAACCACCAAAAGAGCAAAAGGGTTTGCGGCTCAGATTTGTGTTGTATTAAAAACCGACTCCGCGTTCACCTTGGGAGAGGCGAAGACATTCCCTCCATAGAAAATTCTTTCTGCCAAGACGTTAAATACATATGTCTCCATGAACAAAACCATTGATGCTCGTGGTGAAACTGATAGAGCCCGAAGTGGCTAAGGTAGCGATTGTGAAGAAGAAATATGTGTCTAAGAAGAGATCTTTTTCAACTGCTATCAAGGACAAAACTGAGGTACAAATGGAGACAGCTGCTCTTGCTGTTAAGAAGAATAGGAAACAACTGGAAAAGCTGCTTCCAAGAAGAGGGATCTGGGACTTGTATCAATGGAACCAGAAGCCGTCCCGATCCAGATGATTGAACCTATTTCAGCTGTGCCAGCTGAGGGTCCTCCTGCGCCTAAACGCAACTCACTGAAGAGAAAGTTTAGGATGCCAGCAGGTTCTGATGATGAGATTGTTGAAAAAGAACCAGCTGTGAAGGAACCCATCTTAGACCAATCAGCTGGAACCAAAAAATTTATGGAACTTGAGACAACTGCTGAAATTGATTACGTGGATACGATTTTTTGAGCAGATTCTGGTAGACATAGCACAGATGGAAACCAATGTGGGGGAAACAGATGTTGAGGGACAGGTGGAAAAGAGATCTGATGAGACAGAAAGGATGATCAATGTCACAGCTAATGAATTTGCTGCTCCTGATTTTCATGTGTTTACCAATGAAGCCGAACGACTGGTTGAAACAGGTAGGGATACAGAGGATGAGATGGAGATTGCTATGAAGGATGAATCGGAACCCTTGAGCAAGGTTCTGGGGACATTTGTCTCGCCAACTCCTGACGATGAATCTCTATCCATTGAAGAGCATCTGGCACAAATTCTTGATTGAATGATGCTACCTTCACTCACAGCAGCAGAGCCCACTAAAATCAATTTCTTTCATGGAATTGAAATTCGAGATGTTGAAGCCGGTGATTGGTAAAAGGAACATCTTCCCAAAATTGCTGTGACTGATAAAGGGAAGAAACACTAGAGGAACCAGATACCGTGAAGCGGCACCCGACCCGTGAAAAGTTTCAGTTAATTTGTGGGGACATTTACTTATTCTGCTGCGGGAAAAAGTCATCACGGAGATGACCTCATTCTTTCATTCTTTCAGTCTAAGAAATTTTAAGGCTATGCAGTCAGTCAAGGACATATTTTCCAAAGAAGAAAAGATGTTAGTTTGGGTGGAGACGGATTCTTTGAGGAAAGCCGTTCAACGGCGTATGTTCATTATTTCTAAGTACAGAGAGTTGTTGTTGTGCAAATATTTGGTACCACGGCACACTAATCTCATATTAGGTCAACCCACTACGGCTATTGATCAGCAAATTCTAGACCATCTTTTGGGAGGTCATCAACAGGCCGTCAGAAACCTGTTGAAACAATTGAGAACTCATGGGCTACAATGGAAAAGGTCATACAGTTCAATGTTGTTTGAAGAACCAAATATTGAACGAGGTTTCTTTATTCCGAGATCCCACAAAACAATTTTTTCTACTTGCTGGATCAGAAACTTATGGAAGGTTGAAGGGTCATGGTTAGTCGAGGATGGCAATGATGTGCACAAAGTCTGTCACTTCCGACTGGAAGTCTCTGCCTGACCGCATTTTTGTTGGAGATCTCTCATCTATCAGTTTATTCTTTGAGCCGGTCCAGGGTATACACTCGCAGCGGCCTCCAGTTAAAACTTGGGGTTGGTTCAAAGTTTGTACAGATATTATACGATATTATATGTTTGGTTGTTTGAAGCCAGTTGGCAGTTTTAATCTTTGTACAGCTTTAGTGCCCGTGGACCAGTTTTGGGAGATAACAGTATTCCAAGAAGGGTTGTAGATTATGTATCCTACCGTATCCAGATTATAGATGCTATAAGTGTACATTCTTCAGATTCCAGCTCTAGTTCGACCTCTTCCAGTCACAATCTAGTGGATTCTCTTGTGAACAGTCCTATGAATGAAGAGACTTCTGCCAATCAGATTGATTTTCTTGTTGACACTCCTGTGGATGGAGAGACTCCTATTACTCAGATTTCTTTGCCAACTGTTGATACTACAGATGTTACATAATTTTTTTCACAGCTCCGAGCCTCTATTACGCGACTTTCTGTTAATCAATTGAAGACTTCTAGCAAGATAGGCGATCTCCAGAACCATATTTTATTTAAGATCAAGAATCTTGAGAAAGCATTCAAATAAGCTCTTTCTAATCAGGAACAAGTTTATCGGAATATCATGCAAAGCGCTCGAAAGGAGGCCAAATTTCAAAAAACTGCCTTGTCCCTTGAACTACTTGAGTTTAAGAAAGGGGTTGGGGCACAAAATGCGGTCCTGATATCTGATGTGACTGATATTCGTTCCCAGACTAAGGAAATCCAGGCTCTCAAGATAGATTTTACTGATTTCCGATAGAAGACAGAATCGGGCATTGCTCACGTAAGTTCTAAACTTTCGGAAATTATCGCCTACATTATAGGGTGGTAATGACAAAAGGGGAAACTAAGCAGCACTAGTCCGCAGCCGCCTCCATATATATAGCAGACTTGGAGCAATTTATTGTTGTCTCTTTTAAGTCAAAGGCTGCTAAGTTTTGTCATCACCAAAAAAGGGGAAATTGTTAAGATAAAATTTTTAAGTTTTGGTGATAACAAAATAATACTGAGAACTGATCATAAGTTTTGGCAGAGGACAAAAGAAGGAAACATCTCAGATCGTGACATCATGACATTGAGTTGAAGATTTAGGATTCAAGAACTCTGAGTTAAGTTGTATTGACATCTGAGTTGACCATTCGGAAATTGATCAGATATCGACTCTAAGTTTTCAGTTATCGAATTGAGGAATTCTGAATTAAGTTCCAAGATATCGGGTTATTTGAGTAATCGATTTATCAGTTATTGGGACAGTCTTTCAGATTTGAGTATATTCAGATTTGATTCAGAAGCTATAGTGAGAGATCTATTTTAGAGCAAAGTATATTCAGACTTGATTCAGAGGCATTAGTAACAGATTCTGGTATATCGACTAAGATGGTATAATTCATATTCGAGAGTATCAGAGGTGAACAGACTCTTTGCAAGCAATTCCGATGTGAGTAATAGGAAGTCAGATCTGTATATGCTACTTCAGATATTAATCTACTACTGATGTTCAGATTTGACAGAGTATATTCGAAAGAGCTCTATACGTTATTTCATATTCCGTTAATGAACTTAGATTGGATAGATTTGACTCAGTGACTTATAGTTGTATTCTATCAGATTTGATTGTATTACGAGAACAGTACAGTATTCAGATTTGATATATTCAAGAATCTACAAATAGTGAGATATTAGATATTATGGCTAGTCACGTAACGGAAGATATCTTCGAGCAATCCACAAAGGCAATGAGAGCAATATTCAGATGTCAAAAGCAGATATAAGATTCGGGACACTTCAGATGTTTTCAAAGGATTATTTGAAAAGAATCAATAGTCATGGTTTAATCGTATAAAAGCCTGGAATTAAGGAGAGAAGATCAGAGCTATTTTGGGTAAAGTTGCACAGCATGCAGAGTGATTGATACGATGACTACCCGCTTTGGAATATAAGTCAATTTAGCCCTGACGAGCGTAGTTTACCTTCTGTATGGCTTTAATGGATCATTAAATGCTTTGATACGATGAAGATATGCAAAGGAGCTTATCTATACTGGCTACATTTTATTGACTGTTAAAGACAAAGAGTAAAAATAGATGAAGAATTCAAATGAAGAAGCTCTCGGTCATTCTCAACCACTAACGATGCTTTATATGCTATCATAACACTCTCACATACTTACTGGGAATCCTTTATCGAGAATTATTACAAGTACCAGTATTAAAATCTCGAAAACACTCACGTTCAAGCCTTCATAGATTTAATCTTTGAGATATCTTCTGCTTTACGTTTGTAAACAGCTCTTGTTGATAAAAGAACCAGAGATTTACAGTACTCACTATATCGTATATCCTTGTAATATCCAGTGTTGAGTCTGTAAAAGACAGGCTGTGTGAAGCAGTCTGTAAAATCAAGTTGTTTGTATTTATGAAGTTGTATCTGTGTGTATTGGTGTTTGCTACGAGTTCACTTGGAGCGAGGCTCAGTGACTGAGTGTCTACAGTGTCTGTATTCATCAAATTCTTCTATTGGAACCTTTCTGCAAAGGAACAAGGGGAGACGTAGACTTCCGATCCGAACTTCCATAAACAAACTCTGAACCTTGCACTCTTACTTTACTGCATCGCATTTATATTTATTTTGTTCACTGATCAATCGACTTATTTCCGCACATTATTTGTTAGTCAAGAGATCAGATTTGGGACTGAGATACCTCAGATCTTGTAACTCGGATCTGAGTCAAGCTAGGCTCTTATAAAATCATTTTAAGGTTTCAAAAAATAAATATCTAAAAGATATCATTCAACCCCCCCTTCTGAGCTCCTAAGGCTGTTTTCGATCCATATTGATCCTATCATGCTCTTATCTGTACTTGACCTGCTCTTGCTCCAATCTGGTGAACCAGCTTGGGTGTATTAATGTGAGACCCAAAAGTTTATTGGATTAATTTAGTTAATTAATCGGGTTTAGCATGGACCAGATTTGGATTGAAAAGATCTAGGATGAGATAGCTTTGAGCTAGTATGCTTGGTGAAGCTATCGGGTCCGAAATGGTGCTTAGAACAGCTCTGGAAAGTTAGAGATTCGGCGGAATAGTAATCATACTTGAGCGTGGTCAACGCGGGTCAGCCTTATTCAGATCCTGTAATCAGATCTGGTAGTCGCGTGTAATTCTGGGCGCGCAAGTGGAATATTTCACGTGGGTAGCGAAGCGATGTCGTTTGGGAAGAATCCAGATTAGAGCATGCACGCGTTGTTAGTTGTGCGTGGACCGGTCCGGTTCGTGGTTTTAGTGTAGACCGGTGAGATTCGTTGATTTCAGATCTGGCTATGCTGAGTGTGTGAGATCTGGTCTTTTGGATCAGGTTCCGATGCGATGTCGTTTTTGATGACGTCACTGTGGACGCGATGCGACGCCATTTAGCGATTCAGATTTGTGGATTAGCGGATAATGTGTATCTGTTGGGTAAGCGGACTTCGGTCGACGTAGTGAGATCTGTTGGACCTTCTGTGTGACGCCGTTTTGACGCAGATCTAGATCTGGTGTGGTACCCAGATCTGAGCAGATTTCAGACTTGAACCTCATTTTTGTCGGTGGTAGCTGTCCTTCAGATTTTATCAGATTTGTCTTATTTAAGGAGGATTTTGACCCTTCGTCGCATATTGTTTCCCGATAATTAGAAATATTTTCGTAACCTTATCCAGTCGCGATACCCTAGTTACTGTTCATCGTTGCTTATCTTCTCTAATTGCCGGCGGTAGACAGCTCCGATTGAAGTAAGAGTGGTATCGCTGGACTCCTCTTGCTAAGGCGTTTCGTTGGTACCGCTTTTGGAGGCTTGCGTTAAGCTGGAAGAAAATCGTGAAGGAAGCTCTTCTATGTAGTCTGTTAGCATAAGCGTGGATTTGCTTCGGCCTTTCAGGTAGCTCGTTGGGTAAGTGTTAATTTCTATCTAGTGCTTCGTTTAGATCTGTTAGTTGAGCTAGAAGGGTAGGATAGAGCTAGGTGGAGCTCGTAGCTCCCAGTTCATAAGTTCTGTGTTACTGTCCCTGAGCCTGTGTTGTGTTATTGGTTAATAGGTTTCAGATCTGGTTGCTCGGGACATAGTTTGTGTTAATTATAGCTCAGAATTTTTTGGAGGCCGAGCGGGTAACTCCCGTGTCCCTCATCTCCCTGCTGGGATCTGTTAGCCACAATGAGCGGAGTGGATAGCTCCCACATCTCATGAGCTGGGAAACAGTAGGTTGATTAATATTTGTGCATCTGGTACCGTGTTCTGAGACGAGTGGGTAGCTCCCATATACTCACACACCACGTGGCCACTATTGCTCAGTTGATCTGTATCAGTTGTTTCTTGAGATCCTTTTACCCCCTTCCTTCGGTTGTAGTCTTGTTCTCATGCATAGCATTCGCATTTTATCTATTGCTAATTAACAGCTATTTTTTTGTTGCTCTCCGTACTGGGGTTTGAACCCAAGTCCCTCTGGGGCTGGTTGTCTTGTTTGCTTGTGTGTGTTTTCAGGTTACCATGGTTTCACCGCTGGTCGTGGAGTTGATCCAGCTAGTAGTGCCCCAGGAGGTGGATAGAGTTTCCCAGTTATATTTATTATGTACTTAAATTTGGGAGTCACTCTATGTTTGTAAGTTAGCTGTGTTGTATTTGGTTTTCGAGTGTTGTAAAACCAATATTTTTAATAACATTTTATTTTAAATTATGTTTTCCAAGTCAGGCCGAAAAGCAAAAACTTTAGCCACTATTTTAATGCTTCCGCTATTGTGTTTTATGTGGTTGTACTCTGATTGAGCATGAGGCCTGACATTTTTGGTATCAGAGCTTAAGCTGGGATAAGCTCGATTTATTTTGATCACACTCGAGTCTAGGAACAGTGTTGCTTGAGTCCTAGTTGCAGCACATTATCGGGTTGTTCGATCGTGTGAGGTACGATGATGAGCGTAGATTGAGTTTGGCTACGTTTCAGCTGAGGAGAAGTGCCGAGCGTTGGTGGAGAGGTGCTTCTCGAGCGCTAGAGGAGACTGTGGTAGGGATTTTGTGGAACAGTTTCTGTACTGCCTTTCAGCAGGAGTACATCCCTGAGTCCTATGTTAATGCCAGGGAGCGTGAGTTTGATAACCTGGTGCAGGGGACTATGTCTGTGGGGAAGTATTCCCGGAGATTTTCTTCTCTTCTTGCATATGTTCCGCATGTTTCTGGCCGATAGAGGGCGAAGAGGAACAAGTTCTTGGAAGGACTGAACGAGGAGCTATATTATTTGGTGTTGACGGGTTCACCGAAGAGTTATGCGGATGTGGTGGACAAGGCTATGGATATTGAGGAGGGACTGCAAAACCATAGGTCTCGTGTTAGGCCGCAAGTGATTCAAGGTAACCGTCCCATGGTTTCGGGAGTGCAACCTTCCCAGTCTGTGCAGTCATCCCAGCCACCCAGCAGCATGCAGCCCAACCGTCTGGACACCATAGGTATAGACCTCTTGGTGGTCAGTTCAAGAAGAAGTCAGTATCTAGTTCTTCTGGCTCGGGCAGTTCTAGCAGTAGTAGTTCCAAATTTGAGTTTTGTGGCCAGTGTGGAGGAAAGCATCCTACAGCGCAGTGTGTAGGTGTGCAGGGTTCGTGTAACAACTACGGATAGTATGGACACTTTGCGAAAGTGTGTCCTTTGTCTGGATCTCAGCACACCGCTGCTGCCCCACCGCAAGGTCGTGCGGGAGGATTGCCTAGAGGTTGTTCTTTTCCTGCTACGCAGCAGAGGTTGGGAGAGCCTCAGTTAGGCCGTTTCAGCATCCTGGTCCTTCGTGGTTTGGACAGTGTTCCCAGCCCCAGTTTTCAGGATCTCAGTTTGCCCAGGTGAATGCCATGACGAGTGAGCAAGCGGAGGGCACGCCATCAGGAGTGATCGCAGGTACTTGCTTTGTGTTTGATTTTCCTGCACGTGTATTGTTTGATACAGGAGCATCACATTCGTTTATTGCTGATGCATTTGTGGTTGAGCATGGTTTGCATACCACTTCTTTGAGTGACATTGTGTCTGTTGCAACCCCTGTCGGCGCGAGCATGTACTCCCAACTAATTTTGTTGAATGGCATTCTTAGATTCGGTGAGAACGTGTTGTTAGCAAATCTGATTAGGCTAGTGATGTGGGATTTCGATTGCATAGTGGGAATGGACGTGTTGTCTGTTTATAGGGCATAGTGGATTGTTTCCATGGAGTTGTGCGTTTTAGGCCCCAGGATGGCGAGAAATGGAATTTCTATGGCCACGATTCCCAGTCGAAGATTCCTTTAGTCTCTGCAATGGAGATGTTTAGCCTGTTGTCATTGGAGAATGCTGGATTTATGATCTATGTCTTGGATGTGTCTTCTTCTTCGTGTGTGAAGATTAGTGACGTTTCCGTTGTTTGCAATTTCCCTGATATGTTTCCTGAGGAGATTCCTAGTTTTCCTTCGAAGAGGGAGATATAATTTAGCATTGAGTTGGTACCTGGTACAGCTCCTATCTCGAGAGCCCCATATCGTTTAGAACCTGCTGAATCGAGGGAGCTTAAGGTGCAGCTTAGTGACTTGTTGGAGAAAGGTTTCATTAGGCCGAGTATGTCCCGTGGGGAGCGCCTATCTTATTTGTGAAGAAGAAGGACGGGTCGATGAGGATGTGCATCGACTTTAGGCAGTTGAATAAGGCGACGGTGAAGAATAAGTATCCTTTGCCGAGGATCGATGACTTATTTGATGAGATTTAGGATTCAGCTGTGTTTTCTAAGATCGATCTGCGTTCGGGGTACCATAAATTGCGCATTCGAGAGCAAGATGTTGCGAAAACTGCATTCGTACGAGGTACGGGCATTATGAGTTTCCAGTTATGCCTTTTGGTTTGACGAAGGCTCCCGCAGTTTTCATGGCCCTGATGAACCGAGTCTTTAGAGAATTCATCGATCAGTTTGTGATTGTGTATATTGATGATATCCTGGTGTACTCCAAGACTCCGATGCAGCACAAAGAGCATTTGAGGTGGGTTCCGTAGACACTTTGAGACTCACAGCTGTATGCTAAGTTTTCCAAGTGTGAGTTTTGGTTGGACCGAGTTGTATTTTAGGGTCATGTTGTTTCAGCTGCAGGTATTTATGTGGATCCCAGTAAAGTTGAGGCAATTGTTAACTGGGAGCATCCCATGAATGTTTCTGAGATTCGTAGTTTCTTGGGTTTGGCTGGCTATTATCGTCGTTTTATAGAAGGTTTCTCTAGTATAGCTAAGCCTATGACGCAGTTGACTCAGAAAGACAAGAGGTTTGTTGGACTGAGCAGTGTGAGAACAGTTTTTTGTTGCTTAAAGAGAAGCTAACTTCTGCACCTGTGTTAGCTTTGCCGTCTGATTCAGGTTGTTTTGTAGTTTGTTCGGATGCTTCATTTAATGGATTGGGCTGTGTGTTGATGCAGCATGGTCGAGTCATTGCGTATGCCTATCGTCAGTTAAAAACACATGAGACTCGTTATCCAGTTCATGATTTGGATTTAGCAACCGTGGTCTATGCTTAGAAGATTTGGCGCCAATATCTGTATGTCGAGCAATTTGTGGTGTACTCAGACCACAAGAGTCTTCAGTATCTCTTTTCTCAGTCAGATTTGAACATGAGACAGCGTAGATGGATGGAGCTGCTTAAGGATTTTGATTGTGAGATCCAATACCAGCCTGTGAAAGTGAATGTAGTTGCTGTTGCATTGATCAGAAAGGCTCAAGTGGCGATGCTGGCATCGTTGCAGATTTCGAAGGCCCATGAGCATCTAAGCACTACTAGTTTTTACCCAGGTGAGGATTTTGTTGTGATGTCTTCTTTTCAAGTTGAGCCACAGATTGTTGTGAGCATTAGAGCAGCTCAGAGAACAGATCCATCTATCCATGAGTTGAAGCTGAAGGTTAGAGCTGGACAGTTGGAGGATTACACTGTCTCTTCTGATGGTTGTTTGAGGTTCTGTGGCAGGTTGGTAGTGCCAAATCTATTTGACTTGAAAGAAGAGATCTTGAAAGAAGCTCACTGTAGTAGACACAGTGTTCATCCTGGTACAAGGAAGATGTACCATGCCTTGAAGGAGCATTACTGGTGGGCAGGTTTGAAGAGTGATGATGCTGATTTTGTAGCCCGTTGTCTGAATTGTCAGCAAGTTAAGGCTGAGAGGATGAGACCTGGTGGTCTATTGCAAAGTTTGGAGATTGCCCAATGGAATTGGGAGCACATAGGCATGGATTTTATGACACATTTGCCTCGTTCCAGTCGAGGGTGTGACGCTGTGTGGGTTGTTATTGATAGATTGTCTAAGTCTGATCACTTCATTCGTTACAGTATGACGTATTCTTTGAAGAAGATGACGAAGGTGTACATAGATTTTGTGGTGCGATTGCATGGTGTGCCTATTTCTATCGTGTCAGATCGTGATCCGAGGTTTAAATCCAGGTTTTGGAAGAGTTTACAAACAGCTTTGGGTACCAGATTGGCTACGAGTACAACGTATCATTACCAGACAGATGACAAATCTGAGAGGACTATCCAGATTTTAGAGGATATGGTGAGAGCTGTTGTGATGGATTTTAGTGGTAGCTGGCAAGATTCATTGTCTTTGGTTTAGTTTTCATATAATAACAGCTACCAGGTCACGATTGGTATGGCACCATTTGAAGCTTTGTATGGAATAAAGTGTAGATCGCCTGTGTGTTGGGAAGAAGTGGGGGAGAAGAAACTGTCTTCTCCAGAATTTGTGCAGCAGATTAGATATCAAGTGGATCTGATTCGACAGCTAATGAAAGCTGCACAAGATCGCCAAGCCAGTTATGCGAACAAGAGGCGTAGACCTTTGGAATTTCATGTTGGTGATCTAGTTTTCCTGAAAGTTTCTCCTTTTCGCAGTGTTATGAGATTTGGTCTCAAGGGAAAATTAGCTCCTCGTTATGTTGACCATATGAGATTGTTGAGAGGATTGGTCCTTTGGCTTATCTACTGTTGTTGCCGCCAGATTTGTCCTCTTTACATGATGCTTTTCATGTATCTATGTTGAGGAAGTATGAGCCAGATCCTTCGCATGTGGTGAGAACTGACGAGGTGAGACTTTGAGTTATGTTGAATATCCCTTGCAGATCTTGGATAGAAAAGAGAAACAGCTGAGGAATAAGACCATTCCTTTGGTGATGGTCCAGTGGAGCAAACATGGTAGAGAAGAAGCTACGTGGGAGTTGGAAGAGAAAATGCAACGCGAGTGGCCACATCTGTTTGAGTAAGATATGGCATTTGTTTCCAGTAGCTAGTTTCGATTGTGTTTTTTGTTCCAGTTATCTTGAACTCTTGGTTAGTAGCTTCTTGTTGTGTGTTAGAGGTTACTGGTTGTTTGTTCTTAGCGTGGCTATCCAGTTTTGGGGGTTCTGTGATTCCGGTTCAGATTTGGAGTTGTTACTTGATTTCGAGGACAAAATATTGTTTTAGTGGGGGAGGAATGTGAGACCCGAAAGTTTATTGGAATAATTGAGTTAATTAATCGGGTTTGGCATACCCCAGATTTGGCTTGAAGAGATCTAGGATGAACCAGCTTTGAGCTGGTATGCTTGGTGAAGCAATCAGGTCAATATTCGCTTCGAAAACAGCTCTGGAATGTTGGAGGATTCCCGCGGGAAATGTTCAGATTTGAGTATTCGTCAGCGCTGGTTACTCGCTTTCGGATTTGGGGTGAAATCTGGTAGTCGCGCGTCTTTCTGGATTCGCTAGTGAATTTTGTTAGTGGGTAGCGAAGCGACATCGTTTTGGAGGAAACCAGATGTGGATCAGCGTGTTGTAGTGTTGCACAGACAAGTCCGGTTCTCAGTCCCGGTTCCTGGTTTGAGGTAGACCGAAGCGGTTCAGGGATTTCAGCTTTGATTGGTCAACAGATTTGCTTCTGCCGTTCAGGTAGCTCGTTCGGTAAGTGATAGTTTCCTACTTCGTGCTTTATTTAGAGCTGTTGGTTGAGCTAGAGAAGTAGGGCAGAGCTGGTGGAGATTGTAGTTCCCAGTTAGTAGCTTTGAGCTTTGCGTCCCTGAGTTAGCATTGTTGCTTGGCTTAGCAGGTTTCAGATCTGTGTGCTCGGGACCCCGTCTGTAGTAATTATAGCTCAGAACTGAGATCGGATGTGAGATTGTTTTACAGCAGTGGAGAAAACATGGTAGATAAGAAGCTACGTGAGAGTTGGAAGAGAAAATGCAACGCGAGTGGTCACATCTGCTTGAGTAGATGTTGCATTTCGTTTCCAGTAGCTAATTTCGATTGTGTTGTTTGTTCCAGTTATCTTGAACTCTTGGTTAGTAGCCTCTCGTTGAGTGTTAGTTTGATGTTGTTTGTTTTGGTGCGTAGCGGGATTTTCCCAGTTCTGGTTTTCTGTTGAGGTTTTGGTTTAGTTCTGGAGTTGTTGCTAGATTTCGAGGACGAAATCTTGTTTTAGTAGGGTAGGAATGTGAGACCCAAAAGTTTATTGGATTCATTGAGTTAATTAATCGGGTTTAGCATAGACCATACTTGAATTGAACAGATCTGGGGTGAGCCAGCTTTGAGCTGGTATGCTTGGTGAAGCTATCAGGTCTGAAATGGTGCTTAGAACAGCTCTGGAAAGTTAGAGATTGGACAGAATAGGAATCAAACTTGAGCGTGGTCAACGTGGGTCAACAGTATTCAGATCCTGTAATCAGATCTGGTAGTTGCGTGTTATTCTGGCGTGCAATTGGAATATTTCACGCGGGTAGCGAAGCAATGTCGTTTGGGAAGAATCCAGATTTGAGTATGCACGTGTTGTAGTTGTGCGTAGACCGGTCCGGTTCGTGGTTTTGGTGTAGACGGGCGCGTTCGTTGATTTCAGATCTGGCTATGCTGAGGGTGTGAGATCTGGTCTTTTGGATCTCGTTCCGATGCAATGTCGTTTTGGATGACGTCACTGTGGACGTGATGCG
>KV020359.1:0-12465 GCA_001598015.1 Dorcoceras hygrometricum | reverse complement strand
AAGTTTAATAATTTTCCGTATCCTTTGCAAGCAATACTAAATCTTGTTATTATATAAGATTTTATTTATTACTCCAGCCATATTTACTTAAATTATTGATGGTACGTAGTATTGTTTGAAACCCAATTTTTTGAATCGAAACTCGGGAAATAAAACTATTGTGAACTTGAAATTTTTGTATCCAATTCAAGAATTCACCAATCATTAACATACAATAACCCAAATTTCGTTTATTCCAACTCTTCTTGTAGTCCTAGCTGTTTAGGCCGTTTAAGTGATGAGCTTGCTTGGTCTGAACACCTCTGTGGTGGCGTCCACGGCAGCCGCCACTCTTCAAGTTTTCTCGCACGAAGAGCACGTTCTGTAAATGGCCGACTCTTTTGGAATTTGATTGAACAACCGCTGGACTGACGCCGGAACTGTCGTTGCTGCCGATGTGTGCGGCGGAGGCGGAGATATTTTTTCTGTCTTCGCCGCGGATCGCAATTCTAACAACTGATTATGCAGACGCCGGTTTTCCTCGCTCAATCTTTCGAATTTGTCTTCAAGAATTCGCAATCAATCTCGGTCTGCTTCAGTTTGGTTCTGCATTCAAGATAACGTAGAATTTTATTTGTTTAATGTTTCGAAGTTTTATTGCAATCCCACGTTAAATGAAGACGACTAACATATTTAAATTGTGCATTAAATATCCAAAGAAATGAAATTATTACCTTGCCCTTCTGTTTTGAAACCAAACTTCAACCTGTCTAGGTTTTAGGTTTAACTTTTCTGCAAGTTCTTGTTTCTGAGCCTGTCACCAAATAGTATTTATGACTAACCGTTCTTGAAATATTTATGATTCTGATGCAATCTTTTCTTTAGGGGGGAAAAACAAAACTAAACTAAAGAAAAGGAAACTTTCTTATTGATTATCATCGCGGATGAGTACCAAAATGAACAAATTATCATAAAAAAAAAAAACTTTTTGAATAAACCTCGATCACAAAGGGAAGATAATTTATATATGATGTGTTTATATATCATTAGTCACGAAAATTTTAATTTAAGCGTCTGAGAATATATATATATTTACCATGGTAAGAGTAGAGTGTTGTCTGAAACTATCTTCAAGCAAGGTACTTTGATCTTTACTGAGCCTCAATTTTTTTCTGCAACAATTGGAATAATTCATATCATCATCCTCCTTGCAACCACCGCTGAAAATACCTTTCTTCCTTGTTTGTTTCATAGTTTCTTGCATGATATCGACGCAACTCGAGCTCGAGTACCTAGCATGATGATCAAGATCACTTGGATGGTGTGGGATTGATAGATCAAGAAAAAATACCCTCTTATTTTTCTTTGAATTATCCGTTTTGGGCTCGTATTTCGATAAACCGAGTCTCAGATCAAGCCCAAGCTTCATATTGGAAGATACATCGGTTTCCTCCATGGAAGATCGACGAAGAATCAAGCCCGGTGATGTTACTGTTGGGAACAGGAAGGTATATATATGAATAGAAGATCAATTTTTTTATTGCTAAATTGTGATGCACAGTTAAGGCTAATAGTAAAATCAAAATTTAAGTTATGTAGAGTAATTATTAATGGGAAAGAAAAGAGGGCAATAATAATGGCATGCATGCGTTAGGATTACGACTATTAGGAGGAAACCAAGTTGGTTTAATTATAGGAGTCTGGTTTTGGTATATTAATGTCTACTTTGTAGTTGGTATATAATATATAGTATTCATTCATTAGTGTTAGATATATATTATGTAAAAAAAATACACATTACATGTTTAAGAATTTTTTAATGTGCATGTTTTGGATATTTCATTTTTAATGTTTTGATGGTTGTTGAATCGGATATCAGATCACAAAAGTGCTCTGATACCAATTGATAGAAATTTTATCCCGATCGAAAACAGATCAGATCGCGCCCGTGCTGGAGGGACAACAAGGAGTAGGACAATGCGCGTTTTAACAGCAGTTTTGAATGAAACATCACGCACTACCGGCCGTGATCTGAAATCAGTTTGGAGCTGCAATAGGTCTTGTTTTTGAAAGATTTTGAGCACCGAGAGTATCTCACGTCTGGTTTGAAAACTCATGCGAAAATAACCCGAAGTACTCCCTCAAATTTGAACTTAAAAATAATTTATAAAACATGAATGTTAAAGCAGTAAAGAAGTACGCTGATAACAGATTGGGCACGAGATTTGTTTCTGAAAGTTCAAAGGCAACACTTCTATGTATCCCCTTCTTTCAAAATGAAAGGCTCAACTAGAAGACTTTGATTTATACAACTTATAAAAACCACCTTAGATGGGATTTACCCACTTCCCAAACTGAGACTCCTAAACTCAACACTTTGTGCAGTTGTTTAACCTCTCTCTGTGAAAACCACATTGATTTGATTTGAATTGCATTCATTCAACTAATCAGATTCGCTCATCTCTCATATATTGTGAGTCAATGTGTGTGCGTGTGAGGATTAATCTATTTCACCTCAACTCTCACATATGACCTCACAAATTATCGTCTTCTGCATGATTTTCTAGGCATTACGACGACATCTTATGGTGGTGCATACCTTGATATTCTGTTCTGGTCCGAACTTGCACTTTGTGCACACACGCATCTTTAGAGTCTCTGTGGTCTCACGTTCGACTCTCCTTTCTTCATCAGTTCTAGTGTATATAAAGTTTCTGATCTGATATGAACATTGACCACAAGTTTCTACCCGTTTTAAAGCTTCTTCAAAAGTTTTTGACATTGTATCATTGTCTTCCTTTCATCGTACAAGAGTGGTTGAGGCTATTTATTAACTTTGTCAGCTCTGCAGTAGCGTCTTGTCGTATACGACAAATCAATTTGAATCCCTTCTTACGTGAACTGTGAACTGATCTGTTGCAAAACTCCAACCTGATCTGATCATTAAACTACATTGTTCTTGTTTTAATAGAATAAATGAGTGAATCACACCACAAATCTATCTTGACACAAAGACGTAAAACTTAGTGTTTGTAGTCTTTGATCAGAGACATAAAATAAGTTCTTAGTGATGCATTGCACACATCTTGTGAGCTATTGTGAAGAATAGTCTAGGAGTCTCAACTTTGGGCAGTAGGTAAGTCCCAGATGAGGTGGGTCTATACAGATGCTGTAAGATCAAACACTTCTAGTAGAGCCTTCCAGTTTGCAATAAAGGAAGTTGTAGGAGATGACGCTCTGAACTTACATAAACAAATTTCAAATGAGTTATTTACATCTTTCAGCATTCATCCTTACTTCTGTGCATTGCATGTTTTAAATCATCAGCTTTCAGTTTCAAATGATAGGCAGGATATCAGATATTTTTCGCCTTGATTTTTATATCGGATCTGAGTACTTCTCAATGCTCATAGTTTCAAAAATCGGAGCCATTACAGCTCATTTTTTATCTTTCAGATCGCGTGTATCCCTCCCCGATCTGTTGACATTGTCGTGCGCGATCTGAATCGATCATATCACCAAGCCTCAACATAGCCCTCTGAAAACCGATTTATGTATTTGTAAAATATTTGAAAGACATGCAAGTACGTAAAATCAGATGAGTGGAAGCATTCTTATATCATCTAAGATGCTTCAACTATACATGTAAAAATAGAATTGCAACATTAAAATACGGGAATTTGTTTATGGAAGTTTGAAGTCAATAACTTCAACATCTCCCCTTCTTCCATTGCTGAAAGACTCTACTAAAAAGACTTTGATTTATACAACACATGTACAAATCCACCTCACTTGGGACTTATCTCATGCCCACATTGAGATAACTAGATTTCACGCTGCATATGACTAAGGTCTCTATTCCAAGACTTCAAACACAATGTTTTACATCTTTTTGTCTGAAGACTCACGCATCTGAACATTGAAACTCAACTTGCATATGAGTGTGTGAGTGTATATGAGGATTTTATCAATTACAGTTTATGCTCTCAAAGATATCGTTACAAACTGGAAACTGCTCTTATCAAGCTGATTACTTCATGTACGATTTCCTCTTTTCTATTCTCTCTTGTATTCTTATTTTCACACTTTTGACTTTTTTGATCTTCTAAATCTTCTGCTTTCACTTGTATTTATATATTAGAATAAGATGAATGTTCGACACAAGATTATAGCCGTTTGAAAAGTCTTTTGAAAAGTTCTGACTTATTGTGCTTGTTTTCCTTTCTTTAATTTGGTAGCTGAAACTCTTCATCTTGAACTACTCTGAAATGATTTCTTATCGCTCTGAGGTGACTTGTTTGAACTTCTCACTGTCTGATTTGCATAGCTCATCTGATCTGTACTACTTGCTCATCTTTGAACTGCTCGCTCATCTAATCTATTCTGATATGTGCATATCCTGATGATCTGTTCACTTTTATGTTATACTGTTCTTGCTCAGCTGATCTGATCGCCTCATCTGATTTGCTTCTTGATCGTCTCATCTTATCTGCTTCCTGATGAGCCGATCTGCTTCGGTGTTCTATCCAAGTGATCTGCTTCCAGCTGGAAGCATCCAGCTGATATCGGTGCACGCTCAAGTGAATGAATTATAAGCACAATAACAATTTTTCAGTTATAATGATTAAATTGGTCTATTTCTAAATACAACAAATCACTAATAAACACACAATCAAACTTACGTTACAAATGTTGTACGAGACATCTGATTATCTTCTAGTTGCCGATGTATATACTAAGATATGGATGAGCTGAGACATCCATATATGCCCCTCCTATTTGAGGATGTTATATTTCATTTTTACATCTACATATAGATTGACTTCTGTAAAACCACTGTCACATGCTGGCAGGTTTTTTTTAAATAAAAAAAGAAATATTATTGTAAATTTGTAAAAAAAAAAAAACTTATACGAAAAGTTAGTATGAAGTGGAGAAGTACTCAAATGTAATATTTTATAGTACTACAGATATATGAACCTCAGATTTGAAAAGTATAATTTTGTCACTACTCCTTAGTGATAATGTGGAAGTGACAATTATTCAGCGGATGAAGAAAAATCTAGAAGAACTGGCGGCTATTCAAAAGTAATAATTATAAACTAATACGTTCGGCAGGCGATTCGTGCATAATATAAAAACCTTTAGTGTTTGAAATAACTTTTTCAAAAAACTATGATATTACTGCAAAATTAAAATTTAAAAATGGTATTTTTTAGTCATAGACGATATAATTATTTAAACTTCAAAAGCATAGATAGAGATGAAGAATTATTGATTAGGATAAAGTGGATACAGATGAGATATAAAATCCTCCCGAGTCCCTCACCTCATTCCTCTTCCTTCTCCAAATTAGTTGTACTAGCACATTTACCAATTCTATTTTTAAAATTACTATACATTGAAATTTTATATAATAGTCTTATATTAAATAAATCCTAAATTCTATCGCTATTTCTTTTGTCATTACAACTTTGTGTAAATTTACTGTACACATTTTTATTTTTGGGTTTGAAACGACTATAAAAAATTAAATATTGTGAACTACTGAGTTATGAACAAACATTTATTTTGTCTCTTTTCCAAACGTACATAAAAAGTGATCTTTAATAGAAATCAGTATTTTGATTATGGTGATGGTTCGTTTTGTTACTTTTTACTATTTTATTCATGTTTAAAATTAAACCATAAAGGAAGTTAAGAAAGCTACTAACTATTCCAAATACGTAGAACAAGAATTATTCTTTCTTCGTTATTTTCTCAAAAAAAAAGGTCACTTTATTTTCTATTTGATTATTACTTTCGATAGGAAATATTTTTCTATTTTAGATTTTTTGTAGTTGTATCTTTATAATTTATTATGTGTTTTGAGTTCATGTAGAAATACAGGTTACTTGATCATACCAAATTGTATAAAATGTAACCATTTCGTTTTCTAACTCATATATCCATGGAAAAAATTTAGACAAGTGTCGTGATAACTGAAACCTTGAATTTAATAATTTTTTAAAGATATATAGTTCAGTAGAAGTCCTATAAAAATGTACGGATTAATGAGTAAAGTTAAAAATAAAATTGAAATGATGACCTTATGTGCAAACACTCAACTATAATTTATTCTTCAAACTCTGTCTAACGTTCGATCATTTAGAAAAAGCTTGAGCGAAAATCTTTGCTTAAATAAATATTTAACGAACATTATGAGATTAGAAAATCTAATTTAATGTGTCTTAGAGTAAACCCGGCCTGTAACTAATCCAAATAACTTGTAAATAAAACTTGAAGATTTTCAAGTACAAAACTGAGTAAACCCAACATGGCATTGACTCTTATTACATGGAAATGGTGAGGAGAAGCATTAATGACATCATAAGTACCAGGGAGAAAAGTCTAATATACAACCGTTCATCTCCTTTAAAATAAAAACAAATTGAGGCAGACACAAATTGTTTCTATGTATTAGATCATACCGTCGTTCCAAATATAATTTTTTTTTCCGCACCCATTGAGAAAACATATTAAGAACTAAAGTTAACACAACCTCTCTATATTATTTCTTTCTTGATTTAATTCAAATATTGTCCAAAATTTAGTTAACATAGGAGTGCTATAATCAGTGGAAAAAATGAGACTAAATGTTGGTACAACCAAATTATTGGCACGGAAGGAGTATTTATTAACTTTAACTACTCTTTCGAAGGTACATTTCGAAAGTACATTGTAACTAGAAAGGAAGACATGACAGAGTATCTTGTAAAACACTAACGGATCAAATTTATGAGACGGTTGTCCTACTCGACCTGATCTGTGATTATATATTACTTCTCATGTCAAAAGTATCACTATCCAATTTACATATGGTTCTGGTTGATGAGCAATTCCATCATATATTTATGCCTTGGTCATGCATAAATATAATCCATTTGCCCAGAATTTCTTGGTTTAATGACAGAATCAGACCAGTGTTTAAATCGGGCAGTAGAGAAGAAACTCCCTCCCACATATATGTGTGTGCATATATACAACATATATATACTCATAACATTCGTATATATATAAATCCCCTCCCCCTATTTTTTGTTGTGTGTGTGTGTGTGTGTGTTTATATATACATATATATATATGTGGTGTGTGTGTGTGTGTATAACCTCGTACTTCTTGGAGTTTGATACTCTTGTCAAAGTGGAGTCTAGCTATGCAAATTCGGATCACATCACGCATTTTGATTATAGCAAAATACCTTCCCCGTGGAATACAATGGTACCTTATATTTCATGACCTTGTCATCGGTAGGGAAACTACTTCAACCGCTGAGATACTTCCCAGCACAAACAAGGATCATTGGAAGCATAGAACTATAGATAATGATATTACAAGAAGCTGTTATCTTCATCCTCGATATCACACTTTGCAAAGGAAGTTCAAACAAAGCTAGACATTTCAACACCAACGATCCTAGATTCCTTCCCCCACCACTCAAACAACATCCTCATAAATCACGAAGAAGGTAGAGCTTTTGTCACCTCATATATATATATATTCAATATACATACATAATCACACACACACTTTCTGTTTTGATAACATTGGTGCCACACCCCAGCAGCAACGTCACTAAGATATATTCCCGCCGAATATACATAACTCATATACCCAATATGCAAAATGGTGAATGCATTTCTTGGCTTAGTGATGGTTGCAGTGATCCAACCAAAGTATCAATCTGAATCACTTCTTATCCGTAGTAACCCCAACAACGACGTTGCTAACCTGAAATTTGACACATTGATTAAAACTTGGTCCTATAGAAAGGGTGAACTGAGTAATCATGAAGCACAAACTGCTGATCTACCAGTTTCCCACTCTTGTCCACGGACATAGGATTTTCCACAACCACTGTTTGGTTCTGAGAATTGGATAATGCCTACATAAATAGAAAAAGAAATTGACAAATAAAACATTCAGAAGAGGATTTTCGCATGCACGTCATTCCCAATCTACGTATGCAGTCTGGTTTAGTAGCTAAACATGTCAAGGACTTACCGCTGAACTTGAAGGAGGCGATGCCGTAGAGGGAGTTCCGTTTGGCCTATGCATGGGAATAGGTACCCTAACATTTACCATCTGCCAGCACAGGACAATAATTAGTGCCAACAAAGAAAAGGAACAACAAAGGCCTTGTCTTAAGACCTCAAATAAGAGTTTAAATACTATGGAATCAAGCATTAGCTGAAGGAGGGAAAACTAATAGTTCTATATGTGCTTTGAAATCTCAAAAACAAATTAAATTCATTTGGATGCTTACATTGACATGAGTGACGAATTGACATACAGCACATTTGACTGATGGAGCCCCATATGGGTACATAAGTGTCGTCCGGCAATTTCCACAGTTAACATGAGCGACATTGGATGCTAAAAAACAACAAAAGTTCATATAAACACGAAGGAAATTTGAAATAGACTTGAAAAAAAGCAATGACACTGGGATGGTTGACAGGCAATGGACTCAATAAGCTATTTTTGTTGTTTCGGAATATCTTTTGTAATTACATGATGTGTTCCACGGGTTATAAGGTCTTTGACTAATATGATCCGGCTGGATGAGAGCAAATAGCGATCACCAGAGACAAATAAGCATAAAAACATGTCTATCAGTCTATTTATCTGGTAATTGTCAATGGATTAGCCATAAAATGCGGCTTTGCGTGAAAGAAACACAAATCTCTTCACTCTTGGAGGAGAAGAAACAACCACAGAAGGCTTTATTCGGGCATCAAATATCAACTACTAAACATTCCCTTATACCTGCAGCATAAAATTCATTTTGCAAATTACTTGCCATTATATGTTCCTTTCTGGACTAAAATTATTACAAGAGCAAAATTTTATAATACCCATCCACCAAAAAGCATAATATTAATATGCTCAACTATATTCTCTTGATATAATGTCTGCTTGAAACATGAACATATCTTTCAATGGGCGGAATATTAAACAAATCACATATTGGATGGACAAAACAATGTTCAAGAGAGAGAGAGAGAGAGAGAGAGAGAGAGAGAGAGAGAATAAAATGGAAGTGAATGTCTAATCGAATCTTGCCACAAATATAACTTGATATGAGATCATTGTATGTACAAAGACATCTCATTGGCACCAGTTGCGTAAACACATCTCTTAGGCTTCAATTTAATGATATCTCTTCCATTCGCGGATAGGGAGAAAAACAAAAATCAAACATATATTATTTATATTAAAACAAAACTACCCTAGATTGAAAGCATGTAATCTTTAACATATCTACTAAAAATTATTGTCACCTGGTGCAAGGTTCACAGTGTGACAACAGGAGCATCTCACACTAGTTGCTCCACGAGTATACATTAATAAAGTACGGCAACCGCCACATATTAGTTGGGCCATTTCCATTCCTGAGGGGGGACAATGTTATATTGCCAAAAAAACCATGAAATTCAAGCCTAAAGTCAGAAAATAATGCAGAATTTCTCTGCTCTAAGCTACATCATTGACAAAACAGTCTCATAGCTTTGGAGTACACGCAAATAGAAATGTGAAAGCATGATTCAGAATTGATCTCACATATTGTTCTAGTACATATATATCAACAGCATAATCAATCTTGAATTTAAACAAAACATGTACAGCTCACAGCATAAAAGGAAAGGTTTTAAGACTTGATACTTTATTCAACTAATTAGTTTTGAAGGAGCTGTGTTAAAATTAGGATTATACTAAGTAGAATTTGTTTGGTTAAAAATTTGAAAGTTGACGTGATATACTACACGAAGATGTATAAGAGAATTGTGACTAAGGGAAAAAGGAAAGTATAAAGATAAATGTGTAACTACTGTAGAATAACAAGCACATGACACTTCGAGCAAAATAATGAGTGGAATGAAAATTAAGGAGAGATAAAAATAGAACTAGCAGCGTTGTATCAAGAAGAAAAGAACCCAACAAACCAATTCCTTGACTCTAAAACCCAAACCCAAACATAAAAATGCATATTCCAATTAAAATAGTAAACGTATAACACTGAAAAAGGTAACAAAAGACAACTCCAATCAACCAAGAAAAAACAATTAGATGATGCACCTCTAACATAGAAATTGATTGTTGACTGTTAATGCCCTCATGGATGAGAAGTAACATGTATATGCTTGCTTTCTTTCTCTTAAACCTATAAATAATTATATTATGAAATTATATCACCCAAAAGGCCCTAAATGGACAGAGGAATGCTCATCTTGGAAGCAGGGGGTGGACCCTAAATAAGAAAGAGGGAGTTGAATCAATAGGTTCGGGAAGGGGAAAACTTGAATGTCAGGAAAAAATTGCACGTAAAAGTTTCAAATATATTTGTCCTCCAAAAAGGCGACAGTCTTTAAAAAGAGATGAATTTACTCAGACCAAGATTCAGAGTTTTGATGCATATTAGATGACTACAGACAGATATTCAGACAGCGGCTCGTTTATCATAGAAGATGCAGCTGCAAGAAGAACAACCTCTAACAATTCGTGTGTGATAGATTTTGGGGAAATACGAATATAGTGATGTGATTCAACAAAAGTTCCTCCAAGACCTTGTCAAACAAAAATAAAGCAATATTTTGCCCGTTAAAATGGTTTGAAACAATAAGACGAGAAGCATTGTAACGTAACGATTTATTTTCCAAATATTCACCCTCTCGAGCGATGGAATTATTCAGAAAGAGCAAATCATGTAACAAACATCACTTAACAGCACAAAGTATTAAAAGAAAAAAGAAAAAAGAAAAGAACTTTTCCTCTCGCAGAAACAATTGATCCAAATCGGCTGAAGGGTACGACTTATCGTGTAAACTTCAAATATTACCTGGAGGGGGCACATTAGTGATGGCATTACACAGCGCGCAGCATACATTTGTTGCCCCGCTGGGGTACATCAGCAGACTCCTACACCCGCTACACACAATCTGGCTCTGCATTCCTCCGCTGGCACTGATATCTCTCAAGAAACAAGACACCAAAAGGCTAAATCAGAGCATCCAAAACCCAGAAGTAGAAAAGGAAGAAAAAAAAAGAAGAAGAAGAAACCAATATGCTCAAAACATACCAAAAAAGGACAGATCTGATCAGAAAAACAACCAGAGGTGGGTGGATTCAGCGTTCATGGGAGAGTTGAGGATAGGGTGCTTGGAGTAGGAATCGGAAATGGAATCAGAATTTTCTATCAGTTGTCACATCGGGAGGGAAGCGAATGCCGTGTATTGGCAGTTTCTTGGCAACTTTATCCAGTATGGTGGATGCCCCCCTTCACTGTTTACTGTACAAACAGATGACCATTTACCGTGTACAAACTATGATATGCACCGCCAAGGAGAGTCGGGGACTCGGGTTTAAATCTCAACCACTATTTGATATTCCACATGTGTCCCTTTGCTTGGTAGATAGACATAGGATGAGGTAACTTGATGATTAGCAATATGATTGCTAAATTTATTGTGATAAATAATATATGTATAATGTATTTGATACAGTGGGATAGATTAATTATTAAAATATCGATTGAAAGATCCTTGAAGTCAACCTCAACTGTCGTCTTTCTTTCCTAACAAAACTCATCTAATTTGAGAACACAAAAGATATAAGAAAAACGGAAGATTTAATAACCGTCGTCTTTCTTCCCTAACAAAACTCATCTAATTTGAGAACACAAAAGATATAAGAAAACGGAAGATTTAATACAGGAGCTCACCAACTGTTTCAACCTTGAATTTAGAGAGTATTTCCCGAGAATAAATACGTAATTTACCATTGTCGAGCTTAGAATAGCTTTGTTCATTTGACTTGTCTACACGACTCCTGTTTTTTGCTTTAATCCTCGACTGTCTACGATAACTTCCAGTACTCATGGATCACTTCGTTCAGTGCAGAAATGAGGTCTTGTGTAAATTCAGTATTAGTAAAATCGAATATCTCATCATTATCATCAGCCATGAGACATTATACTTCCTCTTATTGCTTTCGCTGGAGAAACTGCTGGAAGTAGACTCTTCTGAATCCGAATCAGCACATTTGCTCTTGCTCTCCTTGGACACTTTTTGATTGTGTTTCTTCTTGAAAGACTTCTTGTCCTTTCCTCTTCAGTGATCTAATGACTTCTTATCATCTCTTCTAGGCTTGGTACACTCATCAGCTAAGTAATCAGTTCTACCACAATTAAAACGTGATAAGTTAGTAGTGAGCTCAACACCTCAAGGCCACCTCTTAACGGGTACTCTTTCCCAATAGCATTGAGCTCAATTACCACGCTACCAAACCACTCATCGCATTCCGCCATGGTCTCTCGAGACTTCATCTTCATGCTATCACAGTCAGCTTATTCTCCTTGTTTACTCATTTCTTCACATTTGGATCAGCTTCTCCAAGATATCCTTGGTCGTGCGCATCTTAATCTTGCTTAATAAGTTCTATTCCAGC
>KV020358.1:0-12490 GCA_001598015.1 Dorcoceras hygrometricum | reverse complement strand
AATCTCAAACGGATTTCACCAAAAATCCTAAAATTCGAAGTCTGAAATTATGATAAACACTAATCACAAATCTGAATCCTCACAATAGGTGGGAAATAGTGATCGAACCAGCGGCTGCATGCAAAACACCTTCTGCTGTGTGTTCTGTGGCCGCGCGGTGCGTCGCCTTCACCAGGGTCGTGCTCCCTCGTGCGACTACGGTTGGGTCCATGGCTGGTCAGGTTAGGACCGGCTGGACCTGGGGGTGGTCCAGCCGGAAGGGCTCCAACAGTGGTGTCCGGAGCAAGGAGAACGGTCGTGCGAAGTGGCTGCTGATCGCGGCTGCGCGTGAGGGTGTGTGTGTGATTTTCGGTTTAGGGCTTAATTTTGCTATGGTTCGGTCTAATTGAACCGGTTTTGGCTGGTTCGGTTGGACCGGATAGGTTCATCGAGTCACGAGTCAAATATTTTAAAATGGGGTCAAGTTATTTTAAATATGGACATGTTATTTTAATTAATGTGTCAAATGTCCAATTTTAAAGAAATTAGCCAGAAAGTCAAAATTGAGTCAAACCATTTAGATAATTTGTTATGTTTTTTTTTAAGATTTTGTTCAAATTAGGGCCTTTGGTATTTTATTGGCGTTAAAACCGATTTTTTGGGATTTAATTTGGTCAAAATCGATCTTTTGGTTAAAATCGGCTTTCGAGATTTAAATTGATTTTAAAGGTCAAAATCAATTTTAAAAAGTCCCAAATTGATTTTTTAGAAGTCAAAATTTATTTTAATTAGTCCATTTTAGTCTTGATTTTAATAAATCAAAAATTTAAAGAAAATAGGCAAAAATGGGAAAAAGCGGTGAACATTCGTTTCATCGGTCGAGTTTAGAGCGACGTTTTGTCTAGAAGTAGCGAGCAGGCCCCGGAATCAATCCTTGACCGAAGTAGAAAATGTAGGAGCCCGGAAGTGTATATTTAATCATCTATGTAATATTTTATGTACGTAAACGTTTTCAAGGAAATGATTAAATATACATTAACGGGCTAAGTTTTAAATTTGCATGATTTTAAGGAATTCACGCATCATGAGATTTTATGAAACGATCAGGCATGTCCTTTTTAAGTTAAAAATCCGAGGAATTGAAGTGATGTGGCAAGTCTACGATGGGAGTTAACCGGGTAGCCGGGCCCGGGGATCCCCTGTTTTTAGGAATGATTTCAGGATTTCAGGGCCTATGGATCCTTGCGTAACAGCGGGGTGAAGTGACAGTTTTCAGGAGGTGTGACATATAGGGATCCTCGTGTGATATCGGGTGAACCACACCGTCACGTGCGTTGGTTACACACGCTGCTCACATTCACTGATATGACTCATACGTTTTCTTTTCATGTTACGATATGTCATGCCTTAGATGTTATATGATATGTTATGATATGATTGTAGGATGAAATGTTTTAATATCATGCACGCATCCATGTCTTTAACGTTATTACAATATGTGATTGCATGCGATTTTATTAGTATGTACCTTGTTATGCATTACGATAGAGCATGCTGAGCCTCTAGGCTCACTAGGTTTAAATGGTGCAGGTGATGATCCTGTTGATGAGTATATTCCGACTAGCGGTGAGGACCTCTGAGCGCCTGTTGCAGCAGTACCCCGTGACCGCCTTTTTGGTTCAGTTTTGTCATGTTGCAGTTTTAGATACTGGTTTTTATAACATGTTGGCTTTCAGTATTCTTTTTACTCGACGATTTTATTGTTGGATGTTTGGCATTTTTTTTAATAATCTTTTATTTATGCTTAGTATTTTTGAGAAAATGGTTTAGAAATATTTTAGAAGGGAACGAGCCATATTTAAAGTTTATGCTTCCGCAAATGTTTAAAAAAAAATTCTAGAGTCTGGTTCGTTTCACTGAAGCACAAAGTTCAAAACCCAAAGAATGTTATTCTGTAAAATTACAAAGATCATTATATGGGTTGAAACAATCCGGTCGAATGTGGTACAATCGATTGAGTGAGCACTTGATGAAAAAGGGATATGTAAACAATCCAATATGTCCTTGTGTTTTCATTAAGAAAACAACATCTGGATGCGTAATTATTGCTGTATATGTTGGTGATTTAAACATCATTGGTACGAATAAGGAGATTCAAGATGTTCGGTTATGGATGCAATTACGTTTCGATTTTTAATTAGTTTGGCGGTGTCTGAAAATTTTGAAATGCGTCTTATGGATGTTGTTACGGCTTACTTATATGGATCGATTGATAGTGATATATATATGAAAATCCCTGAAGGATTTAAGATGCCTGAAGCACAAAGTTCAAAACCCAAAGAATGTTATTCTGTAAAATTACAAAGATCATTATATGGGTTGAAACAATCCGGTCGAATGTGGTATAATCGATTGAGTGAGCACTTGATGAAAAAGGGATATGTAAACAATCCAATATGTCCTTGTGTTTTCATTAAGAAAACAACATCTGGATGCGTAATTATTGCTGTATATGTTGATGATTTAAACATCATTGGTACGAATAAGGAGATTCAAGATGTTGTGATGTATTTAAAGGAAGAATTTGAAATTATGGACCTTGGAAAAACCAAGTATTGTCTTGGTTTACAAATTGAGCACAAAGAAGGTGGAATATTTGTTCATCAGTCAAATTATACAGAAAAGGTCCTTAAACGTAAAGCAAATCCTTTAAGTACTCCAATGGTTGTTAGATCATTGAACATTGAAAAGGATCCATTTCGTCCATGTGAAGAAATGAAGTTATTCTTGGTCCATAAATACCATATCTAGGTGCTATTGGTGGTCTTATGTATCTTGCAAATTGTACTAGACCTGACATATCATTTGCAGTAAATTTATTGGCAAGATTCAGCTCATGCCCGACAAAGAGGCACTGGAACGGAATTAAGCATATATTCCGTTATCTACGAGGAACTACATATTTGGGACTTTTATATTCAAAAGATACCAATAAAAGTATTGTTGGTGTGACGTCCAATCATCATGGGGTCACGAAAAAATAAAAAAAAAAGAAAAGAAGGGTTGAATGGGAATTGTTATAAGCTGTATTTCTTATAACTAAATAAAAATTTAAACACAAACATAATATGACGCCAGATACTGGAACGGCTGAAACAATTTCTTTAATAACAGATGTTACAAAATGCAAAATGCGATATTACAACTTTGCAATTCTATATGAATTTACTATTGTTGTAATGGATCTAACACAGACTTAACAAAAGATCAAAAACAACAACAGCTGCTGCGGAAAAACATCGGCCGTAGATAAACACAATCACCACAGCTGGTTCAGTTGCTGCCTCCCGCCTGCCCCAGCTCTGTTCCACCTGCACCATTTTAAAACTAATGAGCCTAGGGGCTCAGCAAGTAAAATCTGAAGATAACAATTTCGCATAATGCAGGCAGACATTTAAACATATCGTAACTTAACAAAACAGTTTCAAGGAAGTCATTCATCAGCTTTCATAAACTTTCTTTCGTTAAACTTGGAAATGGGGAAGATGACCCAGATCCCATTTTTATTTTCTTGTAATTTATGGCTTAGAACCTCTCCTTAGGTCCGTGGTGCACCTGATCAAGTGACTACTGATATCATCCTTAGTATTTAGCTCGTGATGAAGGGGCAACTGACATATGGACAGCTGCTCACCCCTCCATGGTGACCGTCGTTATCTATGCCATAAATCCTTAAATTGAAACGTTCTTCCTTTAAGCTCATAGCTGGTTGAAATTTGATTTTTGAAATCATCGTTCGGGTTCACAGTGCTTTGAAATTCTTTCTTTAAAACTTCTTTAAAACTTAGTCGAGTATCGGGTTCTACTGCTGAGACTTATCGCAAAAAGGAATCAGGTGTAGCTAAGGGAAACGATATGATTATAGTAAAACAGACGCAAGGATATTCGATAACATTGAAACAGATTTATTGAATAAAACGACGTCGTTAGTGTAAGAATCAGACGTTGGGTAATGAATCAGTCGTTGGATAAAATCAGCTGCTGGTTCTAAGAAAATCAGCTGCTGGATAAGAATCAGCTGTTGGATAAAATCAGATGTTGGATAAAATCAGTTGTTGGTTAAGAATCAGCTGTTGGATAAAATCAGATGTTGGTTGTTGACCGTAGTCAACTCAGCTGTATGTTAAACAATAATGAAGCCCAACTCAAACGCAAGACAACTCACGGCTGAACGCAACACTTAGAATTTTCTTAACACAAAGATAACTGCTGAAAAGGGGAACTGTTGATTATAACTTGGTGTTGTAACATCGAAATGACGGCTGCGCTATCAGCCGTTGCCTATCAAACCAGACTTAACTTCTGATTCGACTAGCAACTCCAATTACATAGCGTCAAGTTCCGATGTTACCATCCACCGGAACTTAAACCCGATTGCTCAACATTTTAAAACAACAATTTCATCTTCTTCATCGAAGCACTCTTTAAAATTTGCAACAGAACAAAACTTGAACCCGATTATCCAAGCATTTCCTAAAACATGCTTAAGTATGAACATAACTTATCTTAACATAAATAGGCAACAATCATGCACTGAAGAACAATATATGCTTTAAAATGGCGTAGAAAGAATCAGCCTTTACTTGCCTTAAACCTGCGAAACACAGAAGCAGCGGGTCTCAACAGGAGTTCTCCACAAGCACCACTACGAGAACTTTGAAGTTTTTAGAGAAAAAGAGAGATTTTCTGAACAATAATGAAACTCTCTTGTTATGAAAACAATCATATACGGGATATGACTTGTAGTAGGTATTAACACTCGAGTAGGCATGGGATCCTACCAACCCGTGTCCTTTTCAAAAGAATTTGTCAAATATTCCCTACTACTATTTTGAATTTGAAAACTTTACCAAAACATTTTAAAAGAACTATTTTTGTCCAGCTGAGGGAATTTTAAACCAAAATCTGAATCTGCTCGTGTTTATGCTCGGGCGACAGCTGCCTGGAAACCTTCCGCGTCATGTCTCAAAGCAACAACTGAAAATCAGCTGTTAAAACAAACGAAATAAACTTAAGGCTGAAATACGCAATATCAAATAAGCCCTTGAAATAGAAAAGGGTTAAATATGTGGTCCTATGGATTTTGGGGCGTTACAATTCTACCCTCTTTAAAGAAATTTCGTCCTCGAAATTCACTTACCAAACAATTCTGGGTAACGACTAAGCATATCAGCTTCTGTTTCCCACGTAGCTTCTCGTTCAGATTGATTGAACCATTGCACCTTAACCATAGGAATACTACGGTTTCTCAGCTTTATAATTTCTCGAAGAAGAATCCTCTCGGGCCTCTCTTCATAACTTAAATCTGATGCTAGCTGGATAGGTTCATGACTTAATACGTGAGATGGGTTAGGAATGTACTTCCTCAAAGCTGATACATGGATACGCTGTGCACTGCTGACAGCTGCGGGGGCAACGCTAAACGATAGGCTAACGCTCCTACTCTTTCTAAAATCTCATATGGTCCAATATATCTGGGATTCAGCTTCCCTTTCTTCCCAAAACGCATAATTCCCTTCATTGGAGCAACTCTCAAAAATACATGTTCGCCGACTTCAAAATTCAGCTCTCTTCTCCTGTTGTCTGCGTAACTCTTTTGCCTGCTTTGAACAGCTTTCATCCGCTCCTTTATCATCCTAACAGCTGATGCTGTTTGCTCCACTACATCTGGTCCTAAACCAGCTCTTTCACCAACTTCATCCCAGTGAAGAGGTGTTCTACATTTACGACCGTAGAGCGCTTCATATGGAGCCATCTGTATAGCTGATTGATAACTATTATTATACGCAAACTCTACTAGAGGTAACTTCAGCTCCCAGCCTTCGGAAAAATCACAATACAAGCTCTGAGTAAATATTCCAGAATCTGGATCACTCTTTCCGATTGTCCATCTATCTGGGGGTGAAAGGTTGTGCTAAAAGATAGCTTCATACCCATAGCTTTATGCAAACTCTTCCAAAAAGCTGACGTAAATTTCGGATCCCTATCAGATACAATTGAAACGGGAACACCATGCAGCCTCACTATTTCTTTTATATACAAATCTGCGTATTAGCTATACATTCCCACTTCCATTCGGGAATAGGCAGTGGCTTCAACAATCCAGTTGGTCTTTGATGTTCAGCCTTCACCAGCTGACAAGTTAAACATTTCGAGACAAATCTGGCAATGTCTCGTTTCATCCCTGGCCACCAGTACAACTGCTGGAGGTCTTTATACATCTTAGTACTCCCCGGATGAACCGAGTATGGGGCTGTATGGGATTCTGTCATCAAATCTGACCTCAAGGTGTCTACTTGTGGTACCCAGATTCTTCCTTGAAATCAGATTACTCCACCGTCTGAAAAATAGAGACTGCTGCCTCTTTCCCTATCTTGCTTAACCCACTTTTGAAGATGTTCATCTTTCGGCTAATCCTTACGAATTTGGTCCATCAAATCTGATCTCATCGAGAGATCTGCTAAGACTGACTTGCTGCTGCTGGTTACTAATTCTAGTCCCAACTTCTCAATTTCAGCTTCCAAGGGTCTTTGGATAATGAGTTGTGCTAGTCCAACGGACTTTCTACTCAAAGCATCAGCAACCACATTAGCTTTTCCTGGGTGATAGCTGATCGTGCAATCATAATCTTTTACCAGCTCTAGCCATCTCCTCTGCATCATATTCAGCTCCTTCTAAGTGAAAAAGTATTTGAGGCTCTTATGATCTGTGAATATCTCACACTTTTCCCCATACAAATAATGTCTCCATATCTTCAAGGAAAACACTACGGCTGCCAGCTCCAAGTCATGAGTGGGATAGTTTTTCTCATGGTCCTTCAGCTGTCGGGAAGCATAGGAGATCACTTTTCGATCTTGCATCAATACGGCACCTAAACCCATCTTAGATGCATCTGTATAAATCACAAACTTCCCTTGATCAGACGGCATGGTTAATACTGGTGCTGCTATCAGCGCTTGTTTCAACTTGTCGAAGCTGATTTGGCATTCTGGAGTCCAATCATACTTACCCAGCACTACGGCTGCCAGCTCCAAGTCATGGATGGGATAGTTTTTCTCATGGTCCTTCAGCTGTCGGGAAGCATAGGAGATCACTTTTCGATCTTGCATCAATACGGCACCTAAACCCATCTTAGATGCATCTGTATAAATCACAAACTTCCCTTGATCAGACGGCATGGTTAATACTGGTGCTGCTATCAGCGCTTGTTTCAACTTGTCGAAGCTGATTTGGCATTCTGGAGTCCAATCATACTTACCCAGCTTCCTTGTTAACGAGGTCAAAGGGACAGCTATCTTGGAAAATCCTTGAATGAATCTCCTATAATAACCGGCTAATCCCAAGAAACTCCTTACCTCTGAAACCGAATTTGGCACTGGCCAGTCACATACAGCTTCTACTTTGCCTGGCTCTACTTCTAATACATCCTTAGATATAATGTGACCTAAGAATGCTACCTTCTCCAACCAAAAGTCGCATTTACTATACTTAGCGTATAGCTGCTTACTCTTCAAAACTTGAAGCACTGTCCTCAAATGATCAACATGTTCAACCTTTGTCTTAGAGTATATTAGGATGTCATTTATAAACACAACTACGAACTGATCCAAAAAGGGTTGGAAAACTCTATTCATCAGATCCATAAAAGCTGATGGGGCGTTAGTTAAACCAAAAGGCATCACTAAAAATTCATAGTGACCGTAACGGATTCTAAAGGCTATCTTATATATATCGGCTGCCTTAATCTTCAGCTGATGATAACCCGACCTCAAATCAATCTTAGAAAAGACTGGTGATCCTTTCAACTGGTCAAAAGGATCCTCAATTCCAGGAAGGGGATATTTATTCTTAATGGTCAGTTTGTTCAGCTCCCTATAGTCTATACACAGTCTTAAGCTTCCATCCTTCTTCTTAACAAAAAGAACAGGGGCTCCCCAGGGTGAAGTACTTGGTCTAATAAATCCTTTTTCTAACAGATCTTGTATCTGTTCTTTTGGTTCTTTCATTTCTGAGGGAGCTAAACGATAAGGTGGTCTGGATACAGGGGCAGCTCCTGGAACTAAATCGATCGAAAATTCTAATTCTCTATCTGGCGGCAGTCCTTGTATATCTTTTGGGAAAACTTCAGAAAATTCGTTTACCACCTCCACGTCTTTGAAAGTTGGGGCTTGCTAATCGCTGCTAAGGATGACAGACTTATCATATATCCTACCCCTCCTTTTCTTAAACATCTCTAAGCCTTAAGTGCTGATATAAGGCGAGGAATCCTCCACGTCTGATTGGCTTCAAATTGGAACGGGTCTCCTCTAGGCGGGTTAACTGCTACTGCTCTAGTCTTGAAATTAATTACCACTCCATGTTTGGTTAACCAGTCCATCCCCAAAATCATGTCGAACTCAGGCATCGGCAAAACAATCAAATCTGCGGAAATCGAATGCCCTTGGAGCCTAAGTTCTAAATTCATAAACATATCATGGGATACTAATTCTTCTCCTGAAGGTACTGTCACACAAAAGCCTACAGCTACACGATCAGGTCCAATGGGTATCTTCCTAGCAAACTTAGCTGCTATAAATGAATGAGTGGCTCCTGAATCTAGAAAAGCCACATAAGGCAAACCAGCTATTAAAATCTCACCTGTAACCACTGTGGAATCTGGATTGGCCTGTTCAGTTGTCATCACAAATTCCCGGCCGGTCACCAGATGTCTCGACTTTGGGCAATTCTTCATCATATGCCCTGGTAACCCACACTTGTAGCAGAAGTTCTGTCCAAGTCTGCACTGACCAGAGTGTGGCTTCTGGCACTTAGGACACACTGGTCTGTTGCTACCAGCTGGAACTGCACTGATCGGTTGGATAGGCAGAGGCTTCTGTTCCAGTAGGGGTTTCTGCTCTTGAGGCCTCTGCTGATTCTTATGCTGCTTCTTGAAAGGCCTTTGATCTTTCTGCTGAGAGGCCTGCCTCTTCTGCTGCCTTTCTTCATCTATATCTTTCCAATCCCTCTCAATTCACAGGGCTCTATCACTGCTTCTCTATATGTCTTGGGCACAGATAGCCTAACGTTCATCTTGAACATGGGTTTTAACCTTTCCACGAAGTGGCTCAACTTTTCTGCTGGATCATTTCCAATTAGAGGCACAAAATAGCATCCTCTTTCAAACTTCCGCGCATACTCTTGCACAGTCATGCTTCCTTGTTTCAAAGTCAACTCTCTCTTCAACTCAGACCTCTTGTCTGCTGTGAAGTACTGTTCGTAAAACACTTGCTTGAAATCTGCCCAAGTGAGATTTATCAAATCCATCGATAGCTTAGCTCCTTCCCACCAAATCATGGCGTCACCCCTCAACATATAGATAGCGCACCTTGGCCTATCCAAATCTGGTATCTGGAGGTACTCAAGGATAACCTCCATCTACTTAATCCAGCTCTCAGCAACTAAAGGATCAGTCGTACCACTAAACTCTTTCGGCTTTTGTCTTCTGAACTTCTCTTGAGGATCATCATTGTTGGGTCCTCGGCTGCTGGATGATTGACCATTGCCTCTGCTGGTTTGCTTTACCAGCAACCTTAAAAGCTGAGCAATACTAGCGTTACTATCGGGGTTGGATTCATCTACTGGGATATTTCTTCTTCCTCGACCAGACATCTTAATCTATAGCCCGTAATCCACCACAATGCAATAATCAGAACATGTTAAAGATAAAAACAAATGCTCTGAAACATAAAATAAACTCACAGCGCTGGAGAAACGGTTGACAACTGCTGTTCCAACTGGAAGTGCGTGTGTTTATCTCAGGACCATGCTCTGATACCAAGTTGTGACGTCTCAATCCTCATGGGGTCACGAAAGAATAATAAAAAGAAAAGAAGGGCTGAATGGGAATTGTTATAAGCTGTATTTCTTATAACTAAATAAAAATTCAAACACAAACATAATATGGCGCCAGATACTGGAACGGCTGAAACAATTTCTTTAATAACGGATGTTACAAAAGTGCAAAATGCGATATTACAACTTTGCAATTCTACTATTGTTGTAATGGATCTAATACAGACTTAACAAAAGATCAAAAACAACAACAGCTGCTGTGGAAAAACATCGGCCGTAGATAAACACAATCACCACAGCTGGTTCAGTCGCTGCCTCCCGCATGCCCCAACTCTGTCCCACCTGCACCATTTTAAAACTAATGAGTCTAGGGGCTCAGCAAGTAAAATCTGAAGATAACAATTTCGCATAATTCAGGCAGACATTTAAACATATCGTAACTTAACAAAACAGTTTCAAGGAAGTCATTCACCAGCTTTCATAAACTTTCTTTCGTTAAACTTGGAGTGGGGAAGATGACCCAGATCCCATTCTTATTTTCTTTTAATTTATGGCTTAGAAGCTCTCCTTAGGTCCGTGGTGCACCTGATCAAGTGACTACTGATATCAGCCTTAGCATTTAGCTCGTGGTGAAGGGGCAACTGACATCTGGACAGCTGCTCACCCCTCCATGGTGACCGTCTGTTATATATGTCATAAATCCTTAAATTGAAACGTTCTTACTTTAAGCTCATAGCTGGTTCAAATTTGATTTTTGAAATCATCGTTCGGGTTCACAGTGCTTCGAAATTCTTTCTTTAAAACTTCTTTAAAACTTAGTCGAGTATCGGGTTCTACTGCTGAGACTTATCGTAAAAAGAAATCAGCTGGAGCTAAGGGAAACGATATGATTATAGTAAAACAGACGCAAGGATATTCGATAACATTGAAACAGATGTATTGAATGAAACGACGTCGTTAGTGTAAGAATCAGACGTTGGGTAATGAATCAGTCGTTGGATAAAATCAGCTGCTGGTTCTAAGAAAATCAGCTGCTGGATAATAATCAGCTGTTGGATAAAATCAGTTGTTGGATAAAATCAGATGTTGGTTAAGAATCAGCTGTTGGCTAAAATCAGATGTTGGTTGTTGACCGTAGTCAACTCAGCTGTACATTAAACAATAATGAAGCCCAACTCAGACGCAAGACAACTCACGGCTGAACGCAACACTTAGAATTTTCTTAACACAAAGATAACTGCTGAAAAGGGGAACTGCTGATTATAACTTGGTGTTGTAACATCGAAACGACAGCTGCGCTATCAGCCGTTTCCTATCAAACCAGACTTAACTTCTGATTCGACTAGCAACTCCGATTACATAGCATCAAGTTCCGATGTTACCATCCACCGGAAGAAAGAACATTCATGAACATACTACTTAAACCCGATTGCTCATAATTTTAAAACAACAATTTCATCTTCTTCATCGAAGCACTCTTTAAAATTTGCAACAGAAACAAAACTTGAACCCGATTATCCAAGCATTTCCTAAAACATGCTTAAGTATGAACATAACTTATCTTAACATAAACAGGCAACAATCATGCACTGAAGAACAATATATGCTTTAAAATGGCGTAGAAAGAATCAGCCTTTACTTGCCTTAAACCTGCGAAACACAGAAGCAGCGGGTCTCAACAGGAGTTCTCCACAAGCACCAATACGAGCACTTTGAAGTTTTTAGAGAAAAAGAGAGATTTTCTGGACAATAATGAAACTCTCTTGTTATGAAAACAATCATATACGGGATATGACTTGTAGTAGGTATTAACACTCGAGTAGGCATGGGATCCTATCAACCCGTGTCCTTTTCAAAAGAATTTGTTAAATATTCCCTACTACTATTTTGAATTTGAAAACTTTACCAAAACATTTTAAAAGAACTATTTTTGTCCAGCTGAGGGCATTTTAAACCAAAATCTGAATCTGCTCGTGTTTATGCTCGGGAGACAGCTGCCTGGAAACCTTCCGCGTCATGTCTCAAAGCAACAACTGAAAATCAGCTGTTAAAACAAACGAAATAAACTTAAGGTTGAAATACGCAATATCAAATAAGCCCTTAAAATAGAAAAGGGTTAAATATGTGGTCCTATGGATTTTGGGGCGTTACAGTTGGTTTTGCTGATGCCGGATACCTATCTGATCCACATAAGGCACGATCTCAAATTGGATATGTATTTACTCGTGGAGGCACTGCAATTTCTTGGCGTTCACAGAAACAAACTCTTGTAGCAACTTCATCAAATCACGCCGAGATTGTTGCACTACATGAGGCAAGCCCTGAATGTGTATGGCTGTTGGGGATCCGGATCCGCCCCCCGGATAGGCAGCGGAAGAACAATAGAATAAACGCCGGGAGACGATCATTACGATACATTCAAAACAAACTACGACATTCATAGGATGTTTAGCGGATTACCTTGCTGGCACTTGTGCCTGGCTCCAACCGGTGTTTCAAGAACCCGGCTCTTCTCGGTAGATTGCGGTAGTTTACGCCAATCCGGTCCACGACCAGATCCGAGACTCCTTCGTCAGGCTGCACTAGAAGCGCTGACGAGATCGGCACGAACGAATACTCC
>KV020357.1:0-14443 GCA_001598015.1 Dorcoceras hygrometricum | reverse complement strand
GCTAGTTTAAGAGATGAGAAATATCGATTTTTGGTGAAGTCAACGCTGGTCAACGGTACTGTAGCTACCTGCTGGTGGTTGCATCGGTAGGGTGAAGTAGGCGTAACGCGTTTCATCTGCTGGTTTTAGTTTGTTTCGAAGGGTTGCTGCTGGCTGATATTGCTTTTGGCGCGAGAATGATTGAGGAAGCGACACGTGTTGGTCAACATTTTGAGTGTTGACTAGGAGATTCAGCAGTTGTGTTAGATAGGAGTGACCAGCTGCTGATGGTAACACTTGCGTGTGCCTTGCGTCTTAGTGAGGAACCAGCATAGGAGTTTCCTACATGCAACTGCTGGTGTTGCATGCGTCGTCGTTTTGAGAAAGCGTCTATTGCGCACGTAGTAACCAGCTGTGAGAGTTTTCCTTGTGTACCTGCTGATTTTGTAGTGCATCGGCTGGATTTGTTTGTATAGGTGCGACGACGTCGTTTGATTAAGTTAAAATGATGCGTTTTGGTTGTTGCAGCTGAACCAGTTGTTGGTTGTTTCGAAGTGAGCTGCCGCCTGCTGATTTAACACTACGGCGCCGTTTTGATAAGTTGGAACGGTGTCGTTTTGAAGATTTCTTGCGAATGCTTATTTGAGTGCTCCTGCTGATTTTATCGAAGGGAAAGAGATGGTATCTGATGGTCGATACCTGCTGGTTTTGTCGACTGATTTGATGATCAGCAGACGTTGGATTTGGGAGATTATAAATGAAAGTGTTGTTCGACACTTAGAATTATTTTGAACCAGACATTCCTTATCTCCTTTTTTCCAAACCCTCGAAATAGCTACTGTTCACCGTCTTTTTCTATCGCCATTTTTCCGTCGATTCCAGCCTCTGTTCTTGACGTTCTTAGTAGCGCTGGACTCCTTGCAACTTACTCTTTCGATTGATACTAGTTTGGAAGCTAAGAGCAACGAGTTGAGAAATCCCGAAGGCCCTGCTCGTTCGTGAATTGCTGGTTTCGTTGAGCAGATTCTGCCGTCGTTTCTTTTGATCTTTTGGGTGAGCTTTTCTTGTAGTTTGAGCTCGGTTTTTAGTAGTTAGTGCCTGCGTAGAAGTGTAGGAGTGGAGTATACTCATGGCCGTAAGATTAACGTGATTATGATTAAAATTGAGCTAAGATATTGAGTACCTGTAACAGATTTCAGCTTTTTGGGAAGTCCCTGCTGCGTGAGTTGAACCAGGGGAAATCTGTTAGGTAATTTGAAGAAGAAAGGTACGAATTGAGCAGCCCTTAGCAGCTTTGAGCTTGAACATGTCTATAATTCAATGTTGTGAAATCTGTGGCTTTGCTGTTATGTGCCTACGTGAACCAGTTGCTGTTTTTGGTTGAGTATGCATACTGTTTTTACGTTTAGGCATTGTATGTATTGAGCATGGAGATTGAATGGCATTCAACGAGTTGAGAAATCCCGAAGGCCCTGCTCGTTCGTGAATTGCTGGTTTCGTTGAGCAGATTCTGCCGTCGTTTCTTTTGAGCTTTTGGGTGAGCTTTTCTTGTAGTTTGAGCTCGGTTTTTAGTAGTTAGTGCCTGCGTAGAAGTGTAGGAGTGGAGTATACTCATGGCCGTAAGATTTACGTGATTATGATTAAAATTGAGCTAAGATATTGAGTACCTGTAACAGATTTCAGCTTTTTGGGAAGTCCCTGCTGCGTGAGTTGAACCAGGGGAAATCTGTTAGGTAATTTGAAGAAGAAAGGTACGAATTGAGCAGCCCTTAGCAGCTTTGAGCTTGAACATGTCTATAATTCGATGTTGTGAAATCTGTGGCTTTGCTGTTATGTGCCTACGTGAACTACTTGCTGTTTTTGGTTGAGTATGCATACTGTTTTTACGTTTAGGCATTGTATGTATTGAGCATGGAGATTGAATGGCATTCATGCATACATCTTGAGCCTGATTTACTGAAATGATTTGATAACCTGATTGGGTACCACGTTGTGACTGGCCGACTGTTGGGTCGTGTCCGAAAAGTCCAACGCTATCGTCGGAGCGGTGACTACCGGATACGAGTGTCTACCGCCGAGCTGTGATGGGCTGACGGGCCCCGATGATCACGGACCGATGATTTCCCGGTTGATAGACCGTGGTATAGAGGCGACATGTTATGATTTGCCGGTTGTTGCACCGGCCTAGCGGACTGATTTCCTTCGACAGCCTCATGCATTCAGCATTGTTTTATAGCATGTTACATGTTTATCTGCTTTGATAGCTCTTCGTACTGAGGCTTGACCTCGTACTTGTTTCCTGCTTTTGTCTTGTTTGGGTCTGTGTTTCCCATTTGCAGGAGCTTCAGGTAACCAAGCTGGGCAGAGTGGAAGTTCAGCTGGTCGATCCCCGCGTCCCTGAGTCCCAGTCTATATATGATATGTATTGTACCGGGGGATGCCCCGTGTTATCATGTATTGGGGATTTGTACTTGATTGATATACTGTTGCTACATGTTGTGTTGGAATCTGAGTCAACTCGTATTTTAATTATCACTACTTTGAATGTATGATTTGAAGTTCAGGCCCATTGTATTTCGAAAAATTTTAAGCCCTGATTTTAAGCTTCCGTGTTTATGCGCTTATTATGTGTTAATGGTTAGTATTTAGCACGGGGCCTGACAGTAATGCTGCTTCAAGGCATGATACATTTTTCTCGCTCCAGGATGGACACTATGTCTACTGCAGTGCGCTTCTCTCAAGATCTCTTCCTTTAAATCAATCAGATTTGGAACTACCAACCTGCCACAAAACCTCAAACACCCATCTGACGAGACAGAATAGTCTTCCAACTGTCCAGCTCTAACTTTCAACTTCAGCTCATGGATAGATGGATCGATTCTTTGAGCTGCTCTAATACTCACAACAATTTGTGGCTCAACTTGAAAGGAAGAAACCACAACATAGTCCTCACCTGGGTAAAACCGCCAACCAGTAGTGCTTAGATGCTCATGGACCTTCGAAATCTGCAACGAAGCCAGGATGCCACTTGAGCCTTTCTTCTCAATGCATCAGCAACTACATTTACTTTTCCAGGCTGATATTGGATCTCACAATAAAAATCCTTTAGCAGCTCCATCCATCTACGCTGTCTCATGTTCAAATCTGACTGAGAAAAGAGATATTGAAGACTCTTGTGGTCTGAATACACCACAAACTGCTCGCCATATAGATAGTGGCGCCAAATTTTCAAGGCAAAGACCACTTCTGCCAATTCCAAGTCGTGAACTGGGTAATGAGTCTCATGCGGTTTCAATTGACGAGAGGAATACGCAATGACTCGACCATTCTGCATCAACACACAACCCAATCCATTCAAAGAAGCATCCGCACAAACCACAAAACCACCTGATCCTGAAGGCAAAGCTAACACAGGCGCTGAAGTTAGCTTCTCTTTGAGCAATTGGAAACTGTTCTCACACTGCTCAGTCCAAACAAACCTCTTGTCTTTCTGAGTCAATGCGTCATAGGCTTAGCTATGCTAGAGAATCCCTATATAAAACGCCGATAAAATAGCCAGCCAAACCCAAGAAACTACGGATCTCGGAAACATTCTTGGGACGCTCCCAGTTAACAACAGCTTCTACCTTATTGGGATCCATATAAATACCTTCAACTGAAATGACATGACCCAGAAACACAACTCTATCCAACCAAAACTCGCACTTGGAGAACTTAGCATACAGCTGCGAGTCTAGTAGCGTCTGAAGAACCAGCCTCAAGTGCTCTTTGTGCTACATCGGAGTCTTCGATTACACCAAAATGTCATTGATAAACACAATAACAAACTGATCGATGAACTCTCTAAAGATTCGATTCATCAGGTCCATGAAAACCACGGGGTATTCGTCAAACCAAAAGGCATAACCAAAAACTCATAATGGCCGTACCTCGTACGAAAATCAGTTTTCGACATATTGCTATCGAATTCGCAACTGATGGTACCCCGAACACAGATCGATCTTAGAACACAGCTGAACCCTGAAGCTGATCAAATAAGTCATCGATCCTCGGTAAAGGGTTCTTATTCTTTACTGTCACCTTATCAACCGTCTAAAGTCAATGCACATCCTCATCGACCCGTTCTTCTTCTTTACAAACAAGATAGACGCTCCCCACGGGGACATACTTGGCCTAATGAAAGCCTTCTCCAGCAAGTCGCTAAGATGAACCTTAAGCTCCCTCAACTCGGAGGGTGCTAAACGATACGGAGCTCACGAGATAGGAGCTGCACCAGGTACCAACTCAATGCTAAAGTCTATCTCCCTCTCCGGAGGAAAACCAGGAATCTCCTCCGGAAACACATCAGGAAAATGGCGAACAACGGGAACATCACTAAGCTCTACGCACGAAGAAGAAGACGCATCCAAAGCATAGATCATAAATCCAGCATACGATACGGAGCTCACGAGATAGGAGCTGCACCAGGTACCAACTCAATGCTAAAGTCTATCTCCCTCTCCGGAGGAAAACCAGGAATCTCCTCCGGAAACACATCAGGAAAATGGCGAACAACGGGAACATCACTAAGCTCTACGCACGAAGAAGAAGACGCATCCAAAGCATAGATCATAAATCCAGCATTCTCCAACGACAACAGGCTAAACATCTCCATCACAGAGACTAAAGGAATCTTTGACTGGGAATCATGGCCATAGAAATTCCATTTCTCGCCAGAATGGGGCCTAAAACACACAACGCCATGGAAACAATCCACAGTGGCCCTATACCTAGACAACACGTCCATTCCCACTATGCAATTGAATCCCACATCACTAGCCTGATCAGATTTCCTAACAACACGTTCTCACCAAACCTAAGAATGCCATTCAACAAGATCTCTCGGGAGTACAGGCTCGTGCCAGCAGGAGTCGCAACAGACACAACATCACACAAAGTAGTGGTATGCAAACCATGCTCAACCACAAATGCATCAGCAATAAACGAATGTGATGCTCCTGTATCAAACAATACTTGCGCAGGAAAATCAAAGACAAAACAAGTACCTGCGATCACTCCTCCTCCTGGCGTGCCCTCCGCTTGCTCCCTCGTCATGGCATTCACCTGGGCATTTGAGGTCCTGAAAACTGGGGCTGGGAAGACTGTCCAAACCGTGAAGGACCAGTGTTGAAACGGCCTAAACTGAGGCTCTCCCAACCTCTACTGCTAAACCAGAAAAGAAAACCTCTAGACGATCCACCCGCATGACCCTGCGGTGGGGCGGCGGTATGCTGAGATCAGCTAAAGGACACACTCTCGCAAAGTGTCCATACTTCCCACAGTTGTTACACGAACCCTGCACGCCTACACACTGTGCTGTAGGATGCTTTACTCCACACTGGCCACAAAACTCGACCTTGGAACTACCGCTGCTAGAACTACCCGAGCCAAAAGAACTAGAACCTGACTTCTTCTTGAACTGACGACCACGAGGCCTAAACCTCTGGTGTCCAGACTGTTGGGCTACCTGCTGCTGGGGTGGCTGGGATGACTGCATAAACTGGGAAGGTTGCACCCCCGGAACCATGGTACGGTTACCTTGCACCACTTGCGGCCTAAAAGGAGACCGACGATTCTGCAGTGCCTCCTCAATATCCATAGCCTTGTCACCGCATCCGCATAACTCGTCTGTGAACCTGCCAACACCAAAGAATACAACTCTTCATTGAGCCCCTCCAAGAACTTGTTCCTCTTCGCCTTCTCTCGACCAGAAACATGTGGAACATACGCAAGAAGAGAAGAGAATTCCGGGCATGCTCCCCCACGAACATAGTCCCCTGCACCAGGCTATCAAACTCACGCTCCCTGGCGTTAACAAAGGATTCCGGAACGTACTCCTGACGGAAGGCAGTACAAAAGCTGTTCCACGTGATCCCTACACCTGTCTCCTCTAGAGTCCTCGAAGCGCCTCTACACCAACGATCAGCACTTCTTCTCAACTGAAACGTAGCCAAACTCAAACTACGCTCGTCATCATACCTGACACGGTCAAACAATCCCGTAATGTGCTGCAACCAGGACTCCACATCGGAACCTAGGCTCATCACCGTTAACATCTGATGGTTCATCCACTGAAACCTCGCCATCACAAGTTCCATGTCGTCCACACGGGCTGCCAGCTCATCTACCTCAATCTGAATATCACGTCTACGAAAAGGTCCACTATGCTGCATCTCCTCGTTCTGACCCTCGGACTCTTCCTGAAACTATCCTCTACCTCTACCCCTACGTCTTGACGGCATCTACGAAGTTATTAAGAGGGTAAGATCACACAACAACAAATATATCACATAGAAAATGAATCACATAGTCAAGCACATGCAACATGCAACCCTGTGCCTAGACTCAAGTGTGATCAAAAGAAACTGAGCTTATCCCAGATTAAGCTCTGATACCAAAAATATCAGGCCTCGTGCTCAATCAGAGTAAAACCACATAAAACACAGTAGCGGAAGTAATAAAATAGTGGCTAAAATTTTTGCTTTTGGCTTGACTCAGAAATTATAAGTTAAAATACAATGTTATTCAATAAAATATTGGTTTTACAATATCAAACAACGATGCAACATAGAGTGACCCTCAATCAACAACATAGATACAATACAAAATAACGAAAATATCATATGTATCAACTACATATGACTGGGACACTCTATCCACCTCCCGGGGCACTACCAGATGGATCAACTCCATGACCCGCGGAGAAACCGTGATAACCTGAAAACACACACAGTCAAACAAACAACAGCCCCAGAGGGACATGGGAGTCAAACCCCAGTACGTAGAGCAACTGAAAAATAGCATTTAAATAGCAATAGATAAAATGCGAATGCTATGCGTGAGAACAAGGCTACAACCGAAGATAGGGAGCCAAATGATCTCAAAGAACTGCTCAACAACTGATATCCAATCAAATGGGAGATAGTGGTCACGGTGTGTGAGTATATGGGAGCTACCCACTCATCTTAGCACACGGCATCATATGTAGAATACAGCTCAACTTGCTTTTGCCCAACTCATGAGATGTGGGAGCTATCCACTCTGCTCATAGTGGCTAACAGATCCCAACAGGGAGATGAGGTATACGGGAGTTACCCGATCGTCCTCTAAACAAGCATCCTGGTACGTACAGATCAATACAACAAGGCAAGGGTAGCAAGATCTGAGTTCAACATCTTGCAAGAAATAACACAATAGAGGCAAGCAACAACAACACAGAGGCATACACAGCAGCACACATAATACCCATGCCAAATTCAACGCTGTAAGACAAGCTCACATCCGTACCTCAAGCTGAGCTACAATTACCACAACGAAGTCCCGAGCAATCAGATCTGAAACCTGTTAACCAAAACACAACGCAGGCTCAGGGACAGTAACACAGAACTTACGAACTGGGAGCTACGAGCTCCACCCAGCTCCATCCTACCTCTCTAACTCAACAACAGCTCTAAACGAAGCGCAAGGTAGGAACTAGAACATACCCAACGAGATACCAAGACGGCAGAAGCAATTCTGCGCTTATGCTAACATACTACACAAGGGAGAGCTTCCTTCGCGATCTTCTTCCAGCTTAATGTAAGCCCCCAAAAGCGGCACCAAACGAAGAGCCTTAGCAAGAGGAGTCCAGCGCTACCACTCTCACTTCAGTCGAAGCTGTCTACCACCGGCAATCGAAGAAGATAAGGTTCGGTTAACAGTAGCTACGGTATCGCGACAGAGTTATCTTTCGAGAAATATTTTGAAGTTTCGGGAAGAGATAATGGCGAGACTTAAGTCAAAGTCCTCAATATAAACTACTAAGTCTCCCAGATCTGACAAACAATAGTCATCGACAACTTAAGATCCAAAGATGATCCCGACTCAGATATGAGTATCACTCCAGATCTGGACTATGCGCTAAAACTGATTTGGAACTTATCCAAATGACGTCGCACCAAGGACCGCTCGCTCGCTGGGACACGTCACCCACTACTAACATCTTGATCGCTAAACGGCGTCGCATCGCTCCCAAATACGACAATCATATCTGACTCACCAAACCCGATCAAATCTGAAAGCCACTGGACTGCACCGGTCTACCCCACAACACGAACCGGATCTGTCCACGCACAACTAGCAAGGCGCACATACTCAAATCTGGATCCTTGCAAAACGACAACGTATCAGAACCAGATCCAAAAAACCAGATATCACCTCCACATCTGAATGCGACCAACCAGATCTGATCAACATCTCAAAGCTGATCGCGTTCCCACGAAATCCTTCAACTCTCCAGATCTGTTTCAAGGACTTAAACGGACCCGATAGCTTCACCAAGCATACCAGCCCAAATCTAGCTCATCCCAGATCTGGTCTATGCTGAACCCGATTAATTAACTCAATTAATCCAATAATCTTTCGGGTCTCACACCAGCTTAGGCGTTAGCTGGATGGTAAGCGTGAGCTGGCCAAGGAGTAATATATTCTATAGCTGTGAGCTGTTACTGCTGTGTACTGATAGATCAATAGGATCAAAAAACAGCCTTAGGAGTTCATAAGGGGGGGTTGAATGAACTTCCTTTGGGATTTTGAAATTTTCGAAACCTTAAAACAGTTTTTACAAGCGCCTTGCTTAACTTAAATCCGAGTTACCAGATTTAAGGTATCTCAATATAAAATCAGATTTCTCGACTAACAAATAATGTGCAGAATGAAGTCGATCAATCTGTGAACAGTGTAAAGATAAATAAATGCAGTAAAGTAAAATTTCAAGGTCGAGAGTTTGTTTATGGAAGTTCGGATATCAAATCCTACGTCTCCCCTTATTCCTTTTCAGGAAGGTTCCACTAGAAGGCTTTGATGAGTACAGACACTGTAAACACCCAATCACCGAGCCTCACTCCAGGTGAACTCCTAGCAACTCCAAACAACAAGCAGGCGCAGCTGCTGTTTACAACACTTAGATTTCTCAAACGGCTTTATGCAGCACGTTTGTTACAGACTCAATCTGAATTAAACCAATGAAATACAATGGTTTTGAGACTGTAAATCTTCTGGTTTCTATACTATGAAGCTCGATTCACAAAGGTGAGCCAGAAGATGAAATCTCGAAGATTTTAAGCTATTAAGAACAACTAAGGAATTGTTCTTCGAGATTGAAAATACTGGAACTTCAATTAATTTTGCAGTGTAAATTTCCAGTAACTATGTGAGCTTTTGAAAGATAGCTTCGATTGGCAATGAGCTCGAGAGTGATGAAGACGTAGTAAAGACGAGAGACAGAGAATCGGCAGAGAGCTTCTCAATTTGAATTCTTCAGACTTTTATACCCTTTGATCTCAACGGTCATTAAATTTTCCTAAGGAATAAATCCCTTTTTGAATATATGTTCATCGTACAACCGTATATCCTGCTCCACCAAATGGTAATCTGCGCTTCATCAGGGCCAAATTGTCGTATATCCGTATTTGAGAAAACGTCTATAACGTCCTCTGTATACTACGTACAATCGCCCAAAATAGCTCTGACATTGTCTCCTTAATTCCAGGCATTTGTACGATTCAATCGTGATCATTGATTCTTTCCAATTTAAGCAAATGATCTCGTTTGAAGCTGTTCGTTCCTTACGCCTGAAAGTTCTTCCGTTAAAACAGTTCTTTCTCCCTTGGTTATCTCAACGCTGATTGTGTATTCGAAGCTGTCACAACTGAATATATAGAGATAACTGTGTACTTGCAACATCTGAATGCAACAACTGAATGTAACAACTGATACTGTTTCGATATCTGAAAGCTCTGTTATACAAATATCCCAAAATCTGAATTTATCACTTCTGATTTACTGAGATCTGAGGTAACTGAATAGATACTGTTCACAACTGAAATACTCGAAACTGAACCACAATCTGTTACGTCTGAATACACTATGCTTCTAACAACAGATCTTCCACTGTAGCTTCAAGTCTGAATAACTGTTCCCAAATGGTCAACTCAGAAGTCGATGCTTAGTTCAGAATCTTTCGAGACTTAAAAGTCTTCAATCCACTTGTATGACGTCACGACTTCTGAACTCTTCAATACACTGAGATGACGTCACTACTTCTGAACTCTAAAATACACTGAGATGACGTCACTACTTCTGAAAACTTCAAAATACTGTGATGACGTCAGGACTTATGAAATCTTCTGCGAAGGCTTAATGTCATTTCTTAGTCTTATTTTGTTATCACCAAAACTTATAAATTTTATCTTAACAATTTCCCCCTTTTTGGTGACAAAACTTAGCAGCCTTACGACTTAATAATATATTAGAAAACTCGAAGTCATGCTGAAATTTTATAAATCTCATCAACTGAACAATGTACAAAGGTTTGTACAACAAAAACTAAAAAGAAAACTTAAAACTGATTCTTTCCATACAGCCACCATTCAGCATTCTTTTTATAAGGTCCATAAGATTCACCGCCAGTACCAGATCCACCACCACCACTGCTGGATCGCCTTTTCTTTGAAGAATCCCTTCTATCATCTCATCTACTACTTCCACCAGAACCACCACCTCTGCTCGCACTTCCCCCACTGGGTCTATTCTGATCATCTGGAGGCGGTTGAGGACGGCGACTGCTACTCTCTTCCCCATTTTTGTCATTATTACCATGATTGATGTAATCAACAAGTTCGCCCAATTGATGGTAAGATTATATAGTTCTCCTGTGCCTGTGCACGTAAATCCAGTAACTGATGGAAGAAATTATCCTTAGTGTTCTGAACATCCTTCTGAACATCATTTAAGCCCGCGGCCACGGCTGCCACATGAGTACTGATCCTCTTCTGAGACGTATGAAATTCCAGCGACAAGAGGGTCTTTTGATCGTGAATCTCTTGGCGAATATTGTTAAGTAGCACCCTATAGGCCCTGTCCTGTTGATCAAAACGATCTGAAAACTGCTTCTCAAGGTCTCGAATGTGCATCAGAAGACTTAGATTTCTCAAACGGCTTTATGCAGCACGTTTGTTACAGACTCAATCTGAATTAAAACAATGAAATACAATGGTTTTGAGACTGTAAATCTTCTGGTTTCTATACTATGAAGCTCGATTCACAAAGGTGAGCCAGAAGATGAAATCTCGAAGATTTTAAGCTATTAAGAACAACTAAGGAATTGTTCTTCGAGATTGAAAATACTGGAACTTCAATTAATTTTGCAGTGTAAATTTCCAGTAACTATGTGAGCTTTTGAAAGATAGCTTCGATTGGCAATGAGCTCGAGAGTGATGAAGACGTAGTAAAGACGAGAGACAGAGAATCGGCAGAGAGCTTCTCAATTTGAATTCTTCAGACTTTTATACCCTTTGATCTCAACGGTCATTAAATTTTCCTAAGGAATAAATCCCTTTTTGAATATATGTTCATCGTACAACCGTATATCCTGCTCCACCAAATGGTAATCTGCGCTTCATCAGGGCCAAATTGTCGTATATCCGTATTTGAGAAAACGTCTATAACGTCCTCTGTATACTACGTACAATCGCCCAAAATAGCTCTGACATTGTCTCCTTAATTCCAGGCATTTGTACGATCCAATCGCAATCATTGATTCTTTCCAATTTAAACATATGGTAGAATTTGAAGCTGTTCGTTCCTTACGCCTGAAAGTTCTTCCGTTAAAACAGTTCTTTCTCCCTTGGTTATCTCAACGCTGATTGTGTATTCGAAGCTGTCACAACTGAATATATAGAGATAACTGTGTACTTGCAACATCTGAATGCAACAACTGAATGTAACAACTGATACTGTTTCGATATCTGAAAGCTCTGTTATACAAATATCCCAAAATCTGAATTTATCACTTCTGATGTACTGAGATCTGAGGTAACTGAATAGATACTGTTCACAACTGAAATACTCGAAACTGAACCACAATCTGTTACGTCTGAATACACTATGCTTCTAACAACAGATCTTCCACTGTAGCTTCAAGTCTGAATAACTGTTCCCAAATGGTCAACTCAGAAGTCGATGCTTAGTTCAGAATCTTTCGAGACTTAAAAGTCTTCAATCCACTTGTATGACGTCACGACTTCTGAACTCTTCAATACACTGAGATGACGTCACTACTTCTGAAAACTTCAAAATACTGTGATGACGTCAGGACTTATGAAATCTTCTGCGAAGGCTTAATGTCATTTCTTAGTCTTATTTTGTTATCACCAAAACTTATAAATTTTATCTTAACAATTTCCCCCTTTTTGGTGACAAAACTTAGCAGCCTTACGACTTAATAATATATTAGAAAACTCGAAGTCATGCTGAAATTTTATAAATCTCATCAACTGAACAATGTACAAAGGTTTGTACAACAAAAACTAAAAAGAAAACTTAAAACTGATTCTTTCCATACAGCCACCATTCAGCATTCTTTTTATAAGGTCCATAAGATTCACCGCCAGTACCAGATCCCCCACCACCACTGCTGGATCGCCTTTTCTTTGAAGAATCCCTTCTATCATCTCATCTACTACTTCCACCAGAACCACCACCTCTGCTCGCACTTCCCCCACTGGGTCTATTCTGATCATCTGGAGGCGGTTGAGGACGGCGACTGCTACTCTCTTCCCCATTTTTGTCATTATTACCATGATTGATGTAATCAACAAGTTCGCCCAATTGATGGTAAGATTATATAGTTCTCCTGTGCCTGTGCACGTAAATCCAGTAACTGATGGAAGAAATTATCCTTAGTGTTCTGAACATCCTTCTGAACATCATTTAAGCCCGCGGCCACGGCTGCCACATGAGTACTGATCCTCTTCTGAGACGTATGAAATTCCAGCGACAAGAGGGTCTTTTGATCGTGAATCTCTTGGCGAATATTGTTAAGTAGCACCCTATAGGCCCTGTCCTGTTGATCAAAACGATCTGAAAACTGCTTCTCAAGGTCTCGAATGTGCATCAGAAGTATGTCCTTGAGTTTGTCCATATCATCCTTTCGCCTGATTTGCCCAAATTGAACTTGATCAATCGATGCGCGTAGTTGAGCAAAAGATGCTGCGATGTCTGTTGTAGTAGGATTGGCAGTAGAAGGCAAGATACTCTGGTCATTAGCTGAGTCTTCTTCCGTAGGAATGTCATTTGCATTGAAGTGCAAGGAAGAATCAGTTGAGGTAGGTGGAGAATCTGGATGTTGATCTATATCCATCTGTACAATCGGATCCTACTGTGTACTGGTGTGTGTTAGAAGGAGAACTGGTGCGCTCTGTACAACGGTATCAAGAATATTAACATCCCTCAAAACTGGTCTGATAGGAATGAGAACTGAAAGAAAATTGCTGATATCAATTGTTTGCAAGCCCCCGAATAAGCTGTATCTAACAAAAGCTGTGCAAAGTTGGGACCATCCCCAAGATGTGACAGTCGGCCTTCGAAAACCAAAACCTTGAGTGGGTTCAACAACAGTTAGAGCTCGGCAAAAATTGAGAGAACCGACTGGCATAAGTGTTCCAGAAACAAACATGTTGGGGATCCGGATCCGTCCCCCGGCGAGGCAGCGGAAGAACAAAGAGTAAAAGTCGGGAGACGATCAATACGAATAATTCAAAACAAACTACGACATTCATAGGATGTTTTAGACGGTTACCTTGCTGGCACTTGTGCCTGGCTCCAACCGGAGTTACAAGAACCCGACTCTTCTCGGTAGATTGTGGTAGACAATCGCCAATCCGGTCCACGACCAGAACCGAGACTCCTTCGTCAGGCTGCACTAGAAGCACTGATGAATTCTGCACGAACGTATTCTCCTCGAAAAACTAGGCCGGAAACAATTTTCCGGCGAAGTGGCGGCTGCGACGGCGGCGGCGGGCGGCGCACGGCGGCGGCGGCGGCGAGGATTATGTAGAGAGGGGGCGGCGGCCAAGTGATTAGGGTTAGGGTTTTGAGTCTTGTTAGTTATAATGAGTCCTAATCCATATTTAAATAGATATTAGTGTTGGACTTGGACCGGCCCAACGGGCCCGGGTCCAACTGATGAACATTCAGTTCATCTCCATCACCGCGACTTCATCGTAACTTCGATCGCCGATCAGATCGGACGGATCGACTCAGTTTCCAAAACTGAATATTATGATCTGAAAAACCATTTTTCAGAACCCCAGCGCAAAAAGACCGTTTTGCCCCTCAACAGCGGGAAAACCCCGGTTTGACCTCTGTTGACTTTTAGGAAGTCGCACTTCCCGATATCCTCTTCTCGTGCTCAACACATTGAGCTGAGTATCCGTGCGGGAATCTCAAATCTAGTACTTGTGTGACCCTCAATGGTTCAGGGATACAGCTAGCCGTGGGCCCACAACCATTGTGGCTTCGGAATCACAATTCCGGACCTGCCCAACGGATCATGGTAAAGCGTCTAGCAACATCGCCCCATGATCCCCTAGGTATCAGTGATAGT
>KV020356.1:0-13767 GCA_001598015.1 Dorcoceras hygrometricum | reverse complement strand
TACTTTCGCATCGCAGATACTAGTCTCGAACTCGGGCGGCCTTATCCTCATTTTGACGGCCCAATCGACTAGGAACATGTTCAGAATACACAGCGACTATTAGATGTGTTTCATGATAGTCGTCATACCCACTATCACATCTAACATACGCTTTAGTGCATTCTAGGTCTTTACTCAACGCAATTGTAAATCATTACACACATAATGAAAGTAAAGAACGCCATATAAGTAAATGCGAATATCATATATAAAGACTGTTTATACAAGAGTCTATAAAACCCACACGCCACAAGTTGGCTAGTTGGGCATCTACTCTAACATCAAGCCATTGATAAACTGATCAGCTTGTGCTTCATCACTCATGGCAACATGCGGAGCAAATTTAAGCAAGCTGGTAAATTTAGCAACATAGTCTTCAATATTCAATGGCCCCTGTCTCAGGTTTGCGAATTCTGCCCCTTTATCCTTCCGATACGAAATGGGGAAAAATATTTGATAGAAAGCTGTTCGAAATACTGCCCAAGTAATCACAGTACCCTGATTTTCAAGCGCTTTCTTTGTTGCCACCCACCAACTTTTACCAACACCATGCAACTGGTGAATAATCAGTTTCACCCAACGATCATCGGTGTAATCAAGTGCCTCAAATAATTGTTCAAAATACTCTAGCCAATTCTCGCAGTCAATAGCACTTTATGTTCCTATCAAAGTCGGTGGTTTAAACGACTGGAATCGTTTTAACAATGTTTCCATCGGAGTAACAGCTGCATTCAACGCCTCAGTAGACGTACTCCCCTACTCTGTCTGCCGGTTCGTTGTTCTTCGAGAAGGCATATCTAGGAATCAAACAGGCGTGTTTATCATTTCTCATCAATCAAGAACAAGCTAGTTTCAATCCCTCCTCTGATTAGCATACATGAATGTACTGCTGCTCAAGAGATCGAGTTCTGATTCATACTTCACTCAATACATGCTATTCATTACTTCAAAGCATGTAATTCTCATAACTCTTCGGTATATGCTTACCATTTATTCACAATAGTCATGTGATATAAATTAAAAAGCAGTAAAACATATACCACACAAGCATGCAATTCATTTGTTTCTGTAATCTAATTAGTCAGGAAGAACTCGATCTACCCCACTCATCTAGTTCAATAATCTTAATAAAGTAGTAGGGCTCTGATACCACCTGTTGTGAGGCTCTCGGCTCACAATTAATCCTCTAATCTCAATCAGTGGTTTATTAATTTAACCTAAACACATTTATTACATCTAATCTGGTTCATATATAAGTTAAAAAAAATTTGTCAATCAGCAGAAGCGTATTCAATCCAGCAGAAGCATAAAGGGTTCAGCTTGTAGCGTAAATACTATTCATTTATACAAATACTTCATGGTTCATGGCGGTTACAAGCTAAGTTTACTAGTATACACTTGATTCTTATATACTAAACCAGATTTGAGCAACCTAAGACCAACTGTCCAAACATATAAACTATTAGCTGATGTTTATTCTTCCTGCTGCTGATCCAGCGTCTAAGTAGTGATCTTTCGCTACCCTTAGTTGCTCCCCACTAGTTTCTTCCTCATGTTGTCATGCACACATACAAAACAAAACAACAGCCGGATAAACTCCGGTGAAAATCATCTCAGTATAATCAGCAGGTACGAATAATAACAATAAAATGCATAACAATTTATCAACTGTAAAACAAATGCAATGCAATGAAATGATTCTAGTGCTCTTCTTCGATCTCAGAATTGATTCCATTTCAGTTCGAAGCCATCAAGATTCGTATTCGATCTTGACATGAATATTCATCTATCGAAACCATCTCCGGCTTCGAAAATCAGGCCAACTCAGTCCTGGGCGTTAGAATCAATTCAATTCTCTTCGTTATGCAATGTCATGCAATTATAAAAGATCCACTACCTGTGATGGATAGACACATACACAATTCAAGTTCTAAATCAAGAACAGTAATCAAAAAAGTATGTGATTTCAGCGGGATACTCAAGAAATATCATTCCTGAGTAATCTAATCCCTGACTCCTCTGTCAAATTATACCTTCGTTCCTTTGTTTTCAAAATACTTCAGTCAGTGCTCTTAAGCTCTGTTCTTCACTTCCTGAGAACTTCACAGAATCAAAGTCCGATGTTTGTAGTCAAGATGTTCTCAGTATTTCGAATTCAATCTTATTTATAGACGACGATCTCTGTTTTCTTGCAGCATTTCCAATGTGTTCAATTTGAGTTCCACGTGTCATGCTGAGTATTCAAACAGGATATACTCCCACCGCTTCGAAAGTGGATAACGGTAAACAGATTCCTCAACTGTTTATTTTCCTCAGTCGCTGGTCGAAATAATCAGCATCCTTTTGTTATTTAGCAGGAACACCAACCAATAGTAACAATCAGTCGCAACAAGAATCCAGTTGCAATACTTCGAAAATCAATACGATGTCGTTATCATTAATTCCAACGACGTCGTAACGTGTCACCAGCTGGTATCATCTCTATTAAAAGAAACCAGCTGCTGGTCGCTCTCCTACTCCAACGGCTGATTTCGCTACTTTATTCAAACGGTGGCGTATTGTGATTCCTGTTCATAAATCAAACGACATCGCATTGTTTCCCCGACTGGTTAATCAGCAGATACAACAACCCATCGACTGGTCACGTAATTCATACAAAACGATATCGTATTGTTCTCCCAGCTGGAACCAAATTTCACATACTCGCCTCGACTGGTTCGCGTTTATTACTTAACCGACGACGTCGCACCAACGTCATCAAAACCAATCGATACATCAATAAACCAGCAGATACATAAACCAGCAGGTAAGGAATTCTTGCTGCTTATTCCCACGTGCGTAACAATAATCAACACGTGGCGCTTCATTGTTGATCCTTGTATTCGCGCGTCTGCTTCCAGCTGCAACCCACACTAGCGCTTCGACTGAATTTCACCATTCAACCATTCGCAAGCTACAGTAGTGTTGACCCACATTGACTTTGCTACGGTAACCTGCTGCTGAACGATTTTATCAAATCGCTTCGTCTGGTCGCTTCGTGGTTCCCACACTTAGCACAATTCAACGATACACAGTTCCTTAATTATCCAACACTTCCCGAAGAAATCTGAGCTCCTAATTAAGCTTCATCAAATTCTATTATTTGAAAATCTTAAATATCGGAATTACTAATCCTCTTCTTAATTATTTTGGGCATTACATTTTGACTTTAAAAGTTAACTTAAACTATTCGGCCCAAAAAGATTAAAATAGACTTTAAACTTTAAAATAAAAATACCCGATCCAGAAATAAAATAACTCGGACTCGACTTAAAATAATTTGACCCGACCCTCGACTGAGTCAACCCAATCCAGCTGGACCGACCCAACCGCCCCAACCGAACCGGCCGAACCATTAAACCCTAGCCGCCGTCGCCAACAACCACCCGTGACTTCTTCCCTTCGTTCGCACTGTTCCGGCAGCACTTGGTCGGAACCCCATCTGGCTGGTTTATCTGGACCAAGCCAAGGATAAAACCATGGCTCGCATGGCCCGGTCGATGCACGCGAAGGAGGCTTCCGAGCGCCGCACGAGAAAGCGTCCAATTTGTCTCGTCCTTGGCTCGACCAGGCGGTCGAGCCCCCCTTCCACCTAGCCTTGGACCACCACTGACCAACCATGACTAGAACCCAAGCTCCATGAACCGTACATGATCGAAGAACATCAAGAAATGAATCAAATACGTGTTAAAAATCGTGATACATGCATGGATCTCAACAACAAGCATAGATCTAATCATAACACATACAAATCATGCAACATCATTTAAAAAAAGTGTAATATGATTTAAATGATGAGAAATAGGAAGAATAGAGCGTGCTTTTTTGAAGAATTTCATAGGATACGCGTTACCGAGACGGAGGACTCGAGATAGGGACGATCAAACTTGAAACAACATAAAAAAATTTGATGAAACTCGATCTAGAGGGGAGGTGGGGCGGCGTGAAGATGAGAGGGAGAGGGAGGCTAGGGTTTTCTAAAATAATTAGGGTTGCAAGAAATAAATAGTATTCCAAAAGACCCCTCTCAATATTTTAAATTAGGAAAATAAAAGAGTTTTCCCTCATTAGCCCTCCACCAATTAAAATGCTAAATGAAACTCCAAAATTACACCTTGAACTCTTGATTTTCGAAATTTAAAATCCTCTAATTTTTAAAAGGTTGCAAAGTTCATTAAAATAGCCCGTATAGGCGAAAAACGGGGTTCCCCTCGACAATTATACATAGAATAAAAGGTAGCAAAGTTCATTATAATTGGTAGAGGATCGCTCCCGTTTTCCTTCCCGATAATTCCGATAACGTGTATTTACAAATTCTCCAGCGAAAGACAAGTTTTAATATTTTGTTGCTGCAACTTTTCAGATCATATATGTGCGTTGATTTGATTATATGCATGAAAAATCGGTTTAAATTTGTTTGGAGACAGCATGTTACATTTTGCTGAAGATGTTGTACCGTTCGTTTTTTATTTTCTCTGCATGTTTGGATGATTTCCACTACTTTGTGATGTACGGGGTTGCTGCTGCCTTAGGTTTGTCTAGAGTGATGTTTATAGACTAAGAGAAGTGTCCATAGGTGGCAAAATGGTTTTATTCGTGTGATTTAAGGTCTGATCCAGACTCTGTTCTGATCCGATAGGTTGTTCTGATCTGAATCGGACTCTGTTCTGATCTGATAGGCCATACTGGTTGGATCATACTCATTTCTGATCTGATAGGCCATGCTGGTCCGACACAAAGTTATGATCTGATAGGCCTTGCTAGTGGGATTTAAACTCTGTTCCGCTCTGAGAGGTAATGCTTGTCTGATTCAGACTGTGATCTAACCCGATAGGCTGTGCTGGTCTGACTCTGACTCCTCTGATTTGATAGGCCGTGCTGGTCGGATGCAGATTCTGTTGTGATCTGATATGCCGTACTGGTCTTATTCAGACTCTGTTCAGATATGATAGGCCATGTTGGTCTGACCTGAACTCTATTCTGATCTGATAGGCAGTGCTGGTGATTCGAACTCCTTTCCGATATGATAGGTGTAATGGTCTGATCCGATCTGATCTCTTCTTACCTTTTCCGATCCGATCTATTTTGTTCTGAACTGATCTTATCGGCTCTTCTCAAACTGAACTATTTTGAACTTAAAATCTGCTCTAATCTGATATGCTCCATTTCAAACTGATAAACTGGTCTTACTTGCACTCTAATCTGGTCAGCTTTGAGATGTTCTTTTTAAGTGAGCTCAGCTCCTCGTACGTATTGTACAGTCTTCAGTGTCAGCTCAAATCTGTTCTATATACAGTTGACACGTTTAACTAGAATAGGAGCGTAATATTGGGGTTTGTGTTCATCAAATGTAAGGTTTGATCTGTTTTCATATCTATTAATTTGGTTGTGTATGTGCTCCACTGGCTTTCAAAAACAAAAAAAGTAAAGAAAAGAGAGTTTCTTTGTTTTAGCGGACCACCTGTGTATGTGCGTGAGTCATCAGCCAGTTTCCTACATATCCTTCTTTTTTTTTTGAATCGTCATAGATTCTAAAAGCTGGGAGCTAAGGTAATTAAATGAGAGTCATACGAACTAGTGTAGGAGTTTATGTGGGTTGCGTAGCGTCGTAAGTTTGGAGGTCATGGAAGCACCCGAAAGACATTCGAACAGTACGTAAATGGCTTATAAACATGTTTAAGATGTGTAAAATTATATTGTAGCCTTGGATTGATTGTGATGAGTTTAGGACTTTTTCGGTGACTCGTTGAGACCGTCGGGTGTCTGAGTATCCCGTTGAGAATCCAAGAACGAGTTCGATTGCTTAGCTAAAATTATACATATTTTCTAACGTATTGGAAATATTTTTACTGGCAACAAGTTTATGAAAATGAAAATGATGAATTTTTATGATGGTAATGACATAATATGTGATGTTGATGTTTTAAAAGAAAAGAAAGCAAATTATTTTGAGAAATGTGAGTTGACCACGACCAAGATGTAGAAGAATATGTTGACTACGACACATGAGGTCCGTAGAGCCATATTAGAGGGGGATAATGACTACGGTACAAGAGGTCCATAAAACTATTCCAACCTAGTATTATGGTTTATGGTTTGATCAAAATAACACAGTGGTCGCATCAATGAGCAAACTTTACCAAAATATTATTTTTAAGGATTTATGTTACTTACATGCCATGATGTATCTGAGATTAAAGTTTAGTTGAAAGCATTTTGACGTTGACGTTTAAAGTTTACAGTTTCATTTAAACTTATCATGTTGAAGTTTAAAACGTATTTTGAGTATTGCTATTTTAATGCATGCGAATGTATATTTATTACTCGTTATTGATGTTTGATCTTGCTGAATTTTTAGACTCACTAGACCTGATTGTGTGCAAGTGTGAGTGATGTTGAGGTTCAAGACGACGACGCTTGAGAAGCCCAAACCAAGGCAGCACACCCCCGAGACATTTGACTTCAACATTAGATTTTTATGATATTTTTTATGAGAAAATTTGAGGGAAAATAACTTTACGTAACTTTGAGGATGAATGCTTGTGAGACTCCAAAGCTTGTTGTTAGCATGTCATATTTTTGTTTCGACGTGAAGTTTCTGATGCATGATTTTTATCTTTCAGTTTGTGATACTTCAAAAAAAGTTTACGAACAATATTTTAGAAAAGTTGGTTCATCATATTATGAGCATAATTAGACATTATTTGACTACATAATGACTAGTCATTGACTTTAATTTGAAATTCAATATCTTAATGATTGATGGAGAAAACAAAATTTTGACAAAAGAAATTTCGTATTCACATAAATACACCAAAACATTTGTCTGTTCTATATTTTTTCGGAATATAATAATTGCAACTGATGCTGTTTCATTGGTTTTAAACAGTAATACAATATCATGTTTCAGATTATAAAAATATGGATAAACCATTTGAGCTAACCAAACCAAATCCGTCTACAGCAGAAAACATAAATGTATCATTTAATATTTAAAACATAATTCTGAAATGCATACGTGGTCCATAATATGGGCCCCATGAAGTGTGAAGTGAGTTTTTCAGATTTTATTTTCTTACGAATTGTGTACTCTTGTCAATTCCACGTGTTTGTGTCGGTGATTCGAAATCCTATAAGTTTGACATTCAATCATCAACGGACGTTTGATTAGAGATGTCAATTTGAGTGGATCGGGTAGGTTCGGGTTCAGATTGGGATAAATTTTTTTAAAAAAGTCTGATCCAAACCCGACCCGAACCCGAATCAACCCGAAATGTCTCAACCCGAACCCAACCCGAACCTAAAAAATCCCAACCTAACCTGGTTCTTTTTGGGTCGACTCGGGTTGGGTTATCGGGGGTGGTTCGGGTGAGTTCGGGTCGGGTTGAAGTAAAAATTTTAAAAAAAAGTCTGACCCGAACCCGAACCCAAACCCGAACCCGAATCAACCCGAAATGTCCCAACCCGAACCCGAAATGTCTCAACACGAACATGATTTTTTCGGATGGGTTCGGGTTGGATTTTTGGGTCGGGTCAGAATTTGACACCCCTGAACCCGAAATGTCTCAACCCGAACATGATTTTTTCGGATGGGTTCGGGTTGGATTTTCGGGTCGGGTCAGAATTTGACATCCCTACGTTTGATTCCATATAATTTATTTAATTTTTTAATTTTAAAAATTAGTCAATTAACGGATTAATTTTGTATAGGTCAAAACTCATTGATTCATATAAATTCTAAATTGAGGGATATACACGAATACTCGGGATCCGAGAAAGAGTTATATAGCGAACTAACTTCAAGAATATAATCCCATAATATTTTAGTGTAAAATATGTTCCACATAATAATCAAACCAAATCCAAGGAGATATTTCAATGTCACTCTATATCTTACCAACTATTCTGTAATTTCGAAACGTTTGATTGCCTATAATTTATATGATCTTTCTCGAAGGTTATTATGCGTTTCTAAACAAATCTTTTCTTGAAAATTAATATAGATAGTACAGTATATCGTGATTAATTATACCATTTAATTATACTTTAATTTTTTTGTCACATCAACAAAATATATCAAATATCATATCTGAAATGAGGTGATGAGAGGAAACTGGGTGATAGATATCGATGGAGGAACCACTGATAAAAAATGATTCCCATTTTCAAAGACCATTACTGCATACAAATTCACAAGAAAAATCTTTATTATAATTACTAAACAAATGAAATATTTACAATTCTGCACTGCAAATTACACAAAATCATGTTTGCGAAAATCTACTTAAAATGTTACCGTGCAATGCATGCAGCAAGAAAGCCAACCCCTCCCCACTCCCCTCGTAAAATTCCTCCTCCTCCTCCTCGTATCTCCGGCGGTGCTTAACCGCCACCTCCTCCGGCAACACCGTTCTCCGGCAAAGGGGGCATGTGGCCGCATCCTGCTGCAGCCACGTGTCCAGGCAACTCCTGTGAAACGTATGCTTGCACTTTAATCTCCTAATCTCCTCCCCTTCTTCGTACGGCGACAGGCACACTGCGCATTCCGACGATTCGACTTCGAGCCCGGAGCTGTATCGACGGGCCGGGCTTCTCTCCTCGACGAGTTTGAGGAATTTGGCGGTGTTTATCGGCCGTCGGATGACAGATCCCATGGCGTGTCGTATGAGTATGAGCAGTTGAAGGAGTAGAATAGAGAAGACGACAGTTGTGAGTGTGGAGAGATGAAGGAAGAATTGTGATACTGCTGCCATTTCTATTACGTCCTTCCCTTGATTTACTTTATATATATTTAGCGCTAGACGCTCATGCTTTTTCTTTTTTTTTTATTTAATAATATTATTTCTTTTGTGTGCAATAATTGCACAATATGTTATGATAGCGATCAAAATGTGACGTGGTTCAAAAAAATCTGAGACCATCGATTATAATTTTTGATAATAGAACAACCGTTTGATGTTATAATTTCTTCAGGTTGTAATTGAATCTGTGGAATTTATTAATCCGGAGTAAGGATTTAAAGGCTAAATTCATTTTTGGTGCATTTGAAATAATTACTAAAAATAGCATGAGATAGATTTGAAATGTACATGACTTTGTCTCTCCAATTGGAAGTTAAAGAACATTTTCACGGATCCACCAATACAAGGACAACCTTATTGATAACCACGAACGAGTACTTGTATTCTAACTGGAAAATAGTTTTATTGGCTTTGAATGTTCATGAAAGATATTATAATAGCACATTTCACAATAGAGAAATCAGAACTTTTCCTTTTTAAGGGCTATAAAACCAGTAATATGGGCATTTTGTATGCTTATACAGTATTTTAATAATTAATTTGAATCACATACAAATATGAGTAAGTATCGTAATTGTAAAAATTAATGAATAATCAAACTACATTTTTAGAATTTCCAAAACTAAAGAAATCATAAAATAGAAAAAGTGGTTGGACAAAAACAAAAGAAAAACTAGTTAAATGGACTACTGTTACACCCTTGTTGCACTAGTTCATTGGGTGAATGAACTAGTCCATGGCGTGTGCGCGGCGCGTCATGTAGTGCACAAGCTATGCGGGATAGCTTGGGCGCATCGGGCTGGATATTGCTAGCACAGTTGGACATATGTGCTGGGACAAGTGCAGTAGATTCAATGCAGAGTGCTGGGAGGCATTGGATTCGAGTGCTGCACGGTGCTGCACGATTGCTGGCCAAGATTGGGGTAAGACAGGATGGTTAAAGGCGGTTGGCATGCTTTGTGGAACAGTTGGGACACTTGGCTGCCTGGCCTGGAAGCCTTGGACGCGTGTGAGCTTATCCTTGCGACATCTGGCAGCAGTTGTAGGCAGTTGTAGGCTTGTCTTATCCATTGTATTTTATATACATTTCCATGAGTTGCACAAGGCATTCAATTCACGAGTGTGAGCCTTTTTGTGTGCAAACCATTGGCTTCCTTTGTTGTTCTCTTTTGTGATAGTGAAATCAAAGGTTGGGCATTGCCCCTAAATCATTGTGCCTTTACATTGTGCAAGTGTATGTTGGTTTGTGGCTCGGGTGAGATATACTTCACTATAAACACACACTATAAAACGTGAACCAGACTGATTGAATCTGTGTGGGATTCAAGTCGCTCAAGGTTTGGAAAAACAGGTCTATCTTGTTGGTGCGCAGAAACCTTGTGACGGTTGGTATCAGAGCCAGGCTATTGTGCGGCTATCATCATTACTGACATACAAAGATGGCAGAGGAGTCTAGCTCATCTTCTATGAACACCTCGTTGCGTGATCGTATCCTCGAACTTGAGACAAGGATGCGCCGGATTGAAGGTCTTCTCGGGGCGCCTACCGGGAAGCCAACAGAAACAATCTACCAACAAGTTGAGGGCTTGTTACGTGTGGTGGAAAGTAACGTGGGTGCTGTAGCAGATCTATCTACTTTTGTAGAAACTCGGATAGTATCTGCAGGGGAAGAAATCGAATCCAAGGTGGATGGATTTGAACTCGAACTGAATCTGTTGAAGAAAGCAGTTGGTGCGGGATCAAACCCGAAGGCCTCATCTTCAACAAAATTCAAAGTTCCTGAACCTAAGGCGTTTGCAGGAGCGCGTAGTGCCAAAGAACTTGAGAATTTCTTGTGGGATATGGAAACTTACTTCAGTGCGGCCAAAATCCCTGACGAGGAAAAGGTGTCCATTACAAGCATGTATCTGAGTGGCGATGCCAAACTATGGTGGCGGGCTCGCCTATCAGATGATGCCAGTGCAAATAGGGAGAAGATTTGCACGTGGGAAGCACTGAAGAAAGAGTTGAAAGAACAGTTCCTCCCAAGCAATACTTCGTGGCTTGCAAGGGAGGCCCTGCGGAAATTAAAGCACACTGGTACTACACGGGATTATGTCAAGGAGTTCAGTTCCTTGATGTTGGATGTTCGTGAAATGTCTGAGGAAGACAAACTGTTCAATTTCTTGGCTGGTATGCAACCTTGGGCTCAAGCCGAACTTGAAGGCAAGCTACACTGATGTATTCAACGAGTCTATAGCCTTGGCCGACAGGTCGGGGTAATCTTTGAAATTTCATCGTGATGGGGATAGATCATTGCAATTGTTGGTCTTCAACGAGGAATTCCTAGTAAGCGCGAGTCATCAGCTCGCGTTGACTACGTCCCTGCCCTTTGTACACACCGCCCGTCGCTCCTACCGATTGAATGGTCCGGTGAAGTGTTCGGATCGCTCCGACGTGGGCGGTTCGCTGCCCGCGACGTAGCGAGACGTCCACTGAACCTTATCATTTAGAGGAAGGAGAAGTCGTAACAAGGTTTCCGTAGGTGAACCTGCGGAAGGATCATTGTCGTAACCTGCAAAGCAGACCGTGAACATGTCGAAATAAGTTTGTGGGCGTGACGCTGGTTTGTGTCTATGCATACCCAACGTCACGGCCTCGACCCCGAGCGACGCGAGTCACTTGGGTGTGTAACAACATCTCGGCGCGGCAAGCGCCAAGGAAAACCAAACCGATCACCTCTCCGTCCGGGTTCCGTACGTGGTAACCATGACGTGATGAGGAGCATCTATTGAAAAAAGTCATAACGACTCTCGGCAACGGATATATTGGCTCTCGCATCGATGAAGAACGTAGCGAAATGCGATACTTGGTGTGAATTGCAGAATCCCGTGAACCATCGAGTCTTTGAATGCAAGTTGCGCCCGAAGCCAGCAGGCTGAGGGCACGTCTGCCTGGGCGTCACGCATCACGTCGCCCCCAACATCACCTTCCCCCGTATTCTGATCGGGAGATGTTGCATGAAGAGTTGGGGGCAGATACTGGCCTCCCGTTGTCTCCCTCCACGATGGCCGGCCCAAATAGTAACCATGTCGATAGATGTCGCACGATACGTGGTGGTTGGATTACTCAACTCTTACGGACTATCGTGCGGGACTATAATATCGATCCATGGGATTTTGACCCAATGGCAGTGATTGCACTCGACCGCGACCCCAGGTCAGGCGGGACCACCCGCTGAGTTTAAGCATATCAATAAGCGGAGGAAGAGAAACTTACAAGGATTCCCTTAGTAACGGCGAGCGAACCGGGAATAGCCCAACTTGAGAATCGGGCGACCATGTCGTTCGAATTGTAGTCTGGATAAGCGTCCTCAGCGGCGGACCGGGCCCAAGTCCCCTGGAAAGGGGCGCCAGAGAGGGTGAGAGCCCCGTCGTGCCCGGACCCTGTCGCACCAATTTCTGAATATATCTGCTTGATCCCTCAGGGAGTCACACACGCTCTGCTCGATTTTGTGCATCCTGGATGAAATTTCACTCTGAAATGCAAACATCTGTTCTGAAAGAGCAGCTTGGAAATCGGCAAATGCAGCAGAGAGATCTGGAGAAATAGTAGGTCGAGAAGACGCAGTCGCATCAATATCTGTCTGATCAAAACGTAGCGAAGACGAACTATCAGAAGAGGATGAAGAAAACTGGTGCTGCGCCAAACTAAGCTGTACACTGGGAGCAACTGAAGAAGAATCCTGAAAACGCTGTACACTGCGCAAAACGGTTCTATCCAAAGCAATAGAGGAAAGAAACTCTGAGATATCTGTACTTGGCAACCAATTGAATAAACTCAAATCAATGAATACTGAGCAAAACTGAGACAAACGAAGAGAAAATACTGTCGGCTGGCGAGAAGCAAAACAAGCATCGGTCTCAACAATCTCTGAAGCTCTACAGAAGTTGATGGAGCCAACTGGTAATAATCTTCGAGAAGCACAAAAAACAGTTACCTCCAAACAAACATCCGCCCATCTCTTCTTCATCAGCCTAAAAAACACACTCATTGAAGGGAGAGTGTCATCAAATTGCCGCTGACGTGGAACTACAGTAGAGATAACCTTCCGGGGAATTTTAACCCACCTATCAGCACAAAGCTCCACCGTCCACAATCCATCAACCAGAATCATTTTCCTAATCCAGCACAATGATCGAGTGTTTGAGTTGGTTCTGGCAATTAAAGCGCCTCGATCGCGTGGGCTCCCTTCAAAAATTTTAGAGCAGCAGGGCTTAGTCCATGTAAGACCATGATTGCGTGCCTCCTTCGCCAATTCCTCTAAGAAATAAAGATAGAGGTCGGAGAGCAGCTCAATTACTTGAATATCAATAGCTGAAGATCCTTGGCCAGGAGCGAAGTTGGCCCTCCACGCCTCCAAAAATTTCCACACCAAAATTGTTCTATACTTGAGCAGAATATAAAATTTTCGCTGAATGGCTTCCTGAGGAGACTCTGTTTCTCCCCAGGACAGAACTTGCTCTTCCTTTCTATACATTTCCTCAAAATTGATCGTGCCAGTTTCTTCAGGCTAAAAGAATGAAAGAATGTAGCGACCTCATCAATAACTTGTGCCCGCAAATCCACAAGCAAGTCGATATCAGCACAGATCAAAGAATAATGCTCCTCAGCAGGATTGCCCTTAACAGGGTCTTTCTCCACCAAAACTGCTTTCCCTTTATCGCCAGTAGGAATGCGAGGAAGACTCTTTAGAAACCAGGTCCATTTATTGACGCCTGGGATCTTTATTGATTTGCCCATTGTAATCTTCGTAACTCCCATGCAGGTGGAGGGCAAAGGAATATCAACTGGAATTGTCAAAAGAATATCATCCAGCGACATTTGCTCATCAGCACTGAGCGTAACT
>KV020355.1:0-12436 GCA_001598015.1 Dorcoceras hygrometricum | reverse complement strand
ATATTTCTAATAGCTTCAGCGGTTTGTTTTGTCAGATCTGGTCCAAAACCAGATCGCTCTCCTATCTCATCCCAATGAATGGGTGTTCTACACTTTCTGCCATAGAGAGCTTCGTAAGGGGTCATCTGAATTGATGCTTGGAAGCTATTGTTGTACGTAAGTTCCACCAATGGTAGCTTGAAATCCCAGCTTTCTGAAAACTCTATGGTACACGTTCTGAGTAGATCTTCCAATATCTGAATCACCCTTTATGAATGACCATCGGTCTAGGGGTGAAAGGCTATAAAGTTAACTTAGTACCCAAAGCTCTGCGTAGACTCTTTCAAAAGGCTGACGTAAATCTTGGATCTCTATCCGATACGATCAAAATTGGAATACCATGAAGTCTTACTATTTCTTTAATATACAGCTCAGCGTATTTGCTCATATCGTAGGTTGCCTTAACTGGTAGGAAGTGAACAGACTTGGTGAGTCGATCTACTATAACCCAAATTGAATTGTATCCTTGGATAGTTCTGGGTATACCAACAACAAAATCCATTGCAATACTCTCCCACTTCCATTCTGGTATTGGCAGGGTTTTAGCATCCCAGCTGGTCTTTGATTCTCAACTTTGACCAGCTGACAAGTTAGGCATTCTGAAACAAATCTAGCATTGTCGCGTTTCATGCCCGGCCACAGTACAGCTTCTGAAGATCTCTATACATCTTGGTACTCCCTGGGTGCACTGAGTACAGGGCTGCATGAGCTTCTGTCATCAGATCAGACCTTAAGTTATCCATGCTAGGAACCCAAAGTCTACCTTGGTATCTAACAACTCCTCCAGCTGAGTTATAGAGATTTCCTTCTCTCTCTTCATCTTGTTTCACCCACTTCTTCAGCTGCTCATCTCTCAGCTGACCCTCTCTAATCTGGTCTATCAGCGAAGACCGAATGGTGAGAACAGCTAGGGCTACAGTTTCATGATAGGGAATCAGCTCTAGCCCAAAATTCTCAATCTCATATGCTAAGGGCCTCTGAGCTGTGATCTGAGTCAACCCTATCGACTTCCTACTAAGAGCATCTGCTACCACGTTGGTTTCCACGGGTGGTAGCTAATGGTACAATCGTAATCTTTTACCAGTTCTAACCACTTGAAATTACTGTATCAGTCCAGAGTGGACCTAAGCTAGATAAGCTCTCAGTAAAGCAACACACGAGCATACTGGTTCAAAATATAAAATCAGCTCTGAGCTGTTTGGTCAAATAAAGTCAACTCAGACCGGACAATCAAATTGCGAGAATACTGGACAATGCAATCAGATCGCAAGTGGAATGGACAATGAAATCATATCGCAAGTGGACTTGTCAATGAAATCATATCGCAATTTGGCGGGGCACCCCGGTCCAGTCCATACTTCTGTCATTCCTCTTTCGTCACCTTGCCATATGTCAATAAAAACTTTGTACTAACAGATTGCACGCTAACGGTTAATTTTGTTAAAAACTCCATTTTATTTGAAAAGACTGTTGGGTGCATGGCTGTATAAATTCTAGGGAAAGTCAGCATAGCTTAGAATAGTCAGGTGAAATTATGAAAGTCAACCAAATTCAACTCAGTTTAGGGTAATCAGACCATATAGCGATCTTAGAGCAGCTCGGAGGGGAAAACACATCACGCGCTTTAACCATCTCAGAACATGGAAATTATACCAGGCACATGGAATAGCTCGTGAACTCAGGATCAGCTCTGGAAAATAAGCCTACCGCAAGTGTAAACAAGAATAGTTTGGGGATCAAACTACGAACTGAAATCATCGAACGAATCGTACGGGGTTATAATAACAACATGGTACTTAAAAAAACTTGGAGAAGTTCGAACATATTAGTTAAGATTATCCGATCAGAACATAGTTCCAATCAGACCAGCTTCTCCTATCAGCTCAGAACCTCATCCTTAACCATCCATCATGTACTGAAAATAGCTTGGAGAAGTTTGAACAGATAAGCTAAGCTTATCAGATCAGAACAGTGCTCTAACTAGACCAGCTTTGCCTATTAGCTCAGAACCTCTACCTTAGCCATCCAGCACGAGTACAGAAAACATCTTGGAGAAGTTCGAACAGATAGCTAATCTTATCAGATCAGAACAACGCTTTAACTAGACCAACATTGCCTATCAGCTCAGAACCTCTTCCTTACCCATCCAGCACGAGTACTGAAAATAGCTTGGAGAACTTAGAACAGATTAGCTAAGCTTATCAGATCAGAACAGAGTTCCTACTAGACCAGCTTCGCCTATCAGCTCAGAACCTCTTCCTTAGCCATCCAGCAAGAGTACTTCTCTGGAAACATACAGGGAACTACTTTTAAGCTACCTTCATACAACCAAGAAATTTGGAAGAGACGACATCTCAACTATCACAGAAACTCTTCTGTCAAATATTTGAGAAATTAAAACCATTTTCGAAACCGCTGAAAGCGTACAGATCCTAACATCATTTGAAAACCTTAAAAAGTTACTCAAAACTCTAAACTAGAACACAACCAAAAGCAAATAGCACGCAAACAGACGCAAGAAGCAAACAATAATATGATTTCACAGAAGCAGCAAGAAACAAAGTTTACTTGCCTTTCACTGAACGGCAGGTTGCAAAGAGTAGCTCCGGCTTTGAATCCCCCACAAGCATGATCGAAACTATTACTTAGAAGAAAACCTTTGGTTGGTTTGTGGTTTAGAAAAGCACCCCCACTGCTCTAATGAAGCAATTAAACAAGGCGGGGTTGTCCTATCTCATACGCCGACCGTAATCATTTTGCTTAAAAAAAGTACTTTAGGCGTGCCTTAACCCATGCGCCAATAGTAATAATTTTGCTTAAAAAAATATTTTTTTTAAAAAAACTGAACCGTGCATGGGTTTATTCTCACAGGAAACGTCCGCGAACCGCCCAGAATATAAAAAAGAAATCAGCTCAGGCATAAATCCGAAATATTAAATACAAATATAGCAGTTTAACCCCTTCAAATAAATTAATCTTGTGGCTTTATGGATTTCCTGGCCGTTACACTATGGTGCCTGAGAAGGCTGGGAAGAAGGCGTCACAGACGGCACAAGATAAAAACTTTGTCCAGCTGGCGGCTGAACCTGTGATTGCTTATTCAAAAGACCCTCCTCAATGTCAATTTCTTTATTCACAGCGCCAGCATAAGTAGAAGAGGAACCTACTAACACCAATGGAAAAATATCCGGCCTCAAACCTTCCAAGCATTTGTTCCGCTTCAACCTCTCTTGGCCAGCAACATGGGGAACATATGAGAGAAGGGAAGCAAACTGCCTGGCATACTCGGCCACTTTCCGATTCCCTTTCAGCAAGTTATTAAACTCCTGCTCCTTGTCATTGTAGTACAATTCAGGAATGTACTATTGCCGAAAAGTGGCACAGAATCTCTCCCATGAGATCACCATATCTATCTCTGTCATTACTCGGGAAGCACCCTTCCACCAGCGTTGAGCATGATTTCTTAACTGGAATTGGCCAAGCTCAATCTCCTCTCCTCATCATAATTCACTCAGTCGAACAGTCCTTCCATGTGCTCCAACCATCCCTCGGCCACCAAACAGTCCTCCGCTCCATAAAACGTAGGGGTTCATCAACTGGAACCTAGCCAAAACCAATCATCAACTTTCCGGGTCAGATGCTCCACCTCAACCTCGGTCTGTCTAGCACGATGTCTCACACAAACACTCGACTGAGCGACATACTACTCACTGTCAGGGCCTCTAGACTCCCCTACCACCTGCTTAGAAGCTCTGCCTCTCCTCCTCGGTGGCATCTATGAGACACTCAAAGGTAAACACATAGGTAGATATATCACAGAGTCAAGAACACACAAAAGAACACACTTTGTGCCTATACTCGAGTGTGATAGAAAAGAATCGAGCTTATCCCAACTTAAGCTCTGATACCAAAATGTTAGGATTGGTGCTCTAACAATTCAAAACTTAATGTGGAAGCTTAAAGAGCGCGTTAAAATTTTCTTAATGTGGAAGCTTAAAGAGCGCGTTAAAATTTTTCTTTTCGACTTGAACTAAAATACATTTCAAAGTATTCAAATACTCAAAATACAGCTTTAATACAACATCAATCAGTAAACATCATACAAACAGAGTCCAACAAATAATACATATACACAGGGCATCCACTGGTATTGACTCCGGAGTACATATTTCTGTTGTACAATAACTGGGACTTAAGATCGATACCTAATGGGATCCCCTAGCTGAATTACCACCTGGACCAGACGATCTACCTGATGTTACAGTTGGTGACCAGCTAGCCAACTGTTTGTAGTGGGCTTGTTGACTCTACTGTAAAATGATATTTATTCATATAATTTACCTTTACCTGGCATTATTTATCTTCATTATTATGATTACAAATTTTTGGATAAAGACCTTGAATGCACTATAGTGTATGTTAGATGTGATAGTGTATTTGATGGCTATCATGAAACACATCTAATAGTCACTGTGTATTCTAACGAGTTCTTAGTCGATTGGGCCGTCCAAAAGAGGATAAGGGCCGCTCGAGCTTGATACTATCATCTGTGATGCAAAATACCACGTTTCATTGGTAAGGAACATAGTGATATTCTGAGCATGCAGATGGATAGTGACCTGGTGATCTATCGAACTACCTTCGTTCGAACTTAAGTGGTTATCATTTGTCAAGTGATTAATTCTGAGGTCTTTGTTGTACAGATTAGTCCTTACTACTCGAAACGTCATTGACACTCTACATGATAGGTGCCTCACTTTGACCCGGTTATCGACTCAGTTGGTGTCAGGCCCGATGCTCTAAATTAGAGATTAATTACTCAATCAATCGCAATTATGCGGAAGTTTAAAATATTGGTTAATATTTTTTTCACGGTCTGAATTGAAAATACAATTCAAAATACATTCATACTCAAGGTATAGATTTTGAGACAAAAATCCATACAACGAAAACTGTACCAGAAATGTATACAATAACTCAACGAATACAAATCTCAAATACAGTATTCACGTAGGGCATCCCCAGGTAATATAGCTCAATATATATACATAACTGGGTCTCAAAACTAGACTCTACCAGCTGACGCACCACGCGGTCCAGCTGTGTTACCTGAAGAACCTGCAAAGGCCAAACACAAGACCAAAAAAACCCCAAAATGGGAAAGAATACGAGGTCAAACCTCAGTACGAACAACACTCATTAAGCAGCAATCAATTAGGCATGCAATATTTCAAGACGTGCAATGCATGAAGGGTACCAAGAATCATCGATAATCAAGGCACAACGACTCAGCTGGCAATTGAAATCTCGATAAATCATTGGAATCCAAACCACAGCGACTCAGCTGGCAATCACGACTCAGTGAAAGCATTGGATTCTCAGGCACGGCTACTTAGCCGAAAATCATGACTTAGTTATTAATCGGTTCTCAAAGGAACATGCTCAATATGTTATGCATGAATTCAAGGCAGAATCAGCTCACAAACAATGTATAATAAGCAAACATAAGCAAACTAGATAATCATCAAGAGCAACACGTCTAAGCAAACTCGGCTTACAGCCAGCACGCATACACAGCATTCAATTCATGCTGTAAATATTCTCATGCTTATGTCAAAGCTGTTTAAAATAAGATCAATCCGTACCTATCACAAATCTTGGTACAATATGCTCAGCTTACAGCTTAACGGCAGAACACACTTCCCAGATCCGCTCAAGTCTCTGTCGAGAAATCACGGCAAAAACACAAGCAAAGATCTAATCTGCCAAGATACTCAAGAAAATTAGCTCTACTCAAGCTTACCCAGCTCGTGGCCTAGGGCCTACGTCTAGCCAATAGAGTACTACTCATCTCAAAGATAAATGCTAGGAACTGAAACTACAGCTAGAAGAACACGGTTACCTAAACCGGAGATCAATTCTGCCATAAAATAGTGAAACCTGGCTCACGCAACTTCTCAGATATTATCTCTATCCGGCCTCCTTCCGACTCCAAACTGGTACAAGAACGTTGGCCTCGAAGAGGGATTTACAATCTATGTACTCCACTCAAATCTGACCAGCCAATCTCCGAAAAATCTGAAGAAGAAGTCGGGTGAACAGTAGTCACGAGGGTTTGAGAGATATATGTCGGGATACAAGGGAGAAGATAAGATATGTGTGTCATAAACTAATTAAGTGTTGATCAACACTTATAGATATATATATATATATACTCCAAGTCAAAGATACAATAAAGTCAAACCAGCTTAGACTTCTTTACTGTACCAGCTCAGGCACACCACCAGCTCAGGGAGTTATGCTGTTTTCAACTAGCACAGGTCTCAGCTGAGCAGCTCAGGTAATACAAACAACATCCATTCAGCTTGGATCGTTCACCCAGTCCCGGTCAGGTCTACAGTGCACAAATCAGCTCAGACTTCTCTAATGTTCCAGTTTAGGAACCCATACACCAACACCAGACCGCATTCCAAATATTCCAGCTCGGAGCATCCAGCACAACTCCAAGATGAGTCCATCTTGCAAACACAGTAGATCCAAAGCTGATCACCTCTAAGCTGGTATCCCCAAAACCAGCTCGCGGTAGAACTCAAACCAGCATAACGCAACAGCCCAGCTCAGAGTTATTCTCTCAAACCAGCTCGCACCTGATCTGATCCATGTCAAACCCGAGGGTCACCAATGGCTCACACCAAAACTCTTAAGCTGATCACTAACCAGTTCACAGGATACAATCCAGCTCATGACTAATCTGCCCAACCAGCTCACACCAAGCAGATTCCTAACACTCCGAATCTTTAAGATGTAACATTTCCATTGATAACTCATCAATCAGATCAAATGGTCAGTGCTTAAAACCATGATTCAAACCCAAGATAATATGTACTAAAACCCAAACAACTTTTACTATACACCTGCCTAACAACTATACCTCTCCTTCTCGGCTACATCTAACCAAGACAAACAAGGTAAACACATAGGCAGATAAAGAAATCACAGAGTCAAGCATAAATATAAATTCAAAAAATCTGTGCCTATACTCAAGTGTGATAGAAAAGAATCGAGGTTATCCCAGTTTAAACTCTGATACCAAAATTTCTGTCTCGATGCTCTAAATCTGAGATTAATTACTCAATTAACCGCAAAAATGCGGAAGCTTAAAAATATGGGTTAAAATTTTTCTTTTTTTTTTGGCCTGAGCATAAAATACGATTCAAATTACATTCATACTCAAAGTATAGATTTTTAACTCAAAATCTACACAACAAAAGCAGTACCAGAAATGTATACAAATATCTCAACGAATGCAAATCTCAAATACAGCATTCACACAAGGCATCCCCTGGTAAACTAACTCAGTACATTATACAGAACTGGGACTCAAAAAGGGGCTCTACCAGCCGAAGCACCACTCGGTCCAGCTGGATTACATGAAGAACCTGCAAAGTCCAAACACAAGACCAAAGCAGCCCCCAAAAAGAGAAAAACAACGAGGTCAAACCTCAGTACAAAGAGCACTCATAAAACAACAATTAAATAATACATGCAATATCTCAAGTCATGCAATGCATGAAGGGAACAGCGAAGACTCATCGGCTATCAAAGGGGTTCGCAACAGACCCATGCTGTGAAGAATCAAATCAATAATCAGTATTCAGTGGCCACATCGCAAGTGAGTGTATGGGAGCTACCCAGCCATCTCACGTGCAGTACCAGCAGCACAAAATCTCATTGCTCAACCTAACTAGTGCCACTCAGCTTACTGAGGGGTGGGAGCTACCCAAGTGAACCTCAGGGCATACACAAATCTTGCAGTGGGGAGTTGAAGGTAAGAGAGCTACCCGACACCCTTCATTTCATTTTTAAAAATCAGTATGCTGTTACTATCCATCCTCTGATAAAATCAGGTAAATGGAATCGGCTCATGATGATATGTATATATACAAGAAATATCAGCTTACACAATCACCATACAATAATCACACATAAGCAGTTCAGAGAATCATCATATAATCACGGCTAAGCAACCTCAGCTTACACACATCAGTCAATTCACGCTAGAATATTCTCATGCTTATGTCAAAGCTGTTAAAATAAGGTCAATTCATACCTTTCGTAGCTTGGTACAATACCTTAGCTCAGCAAACAGCAGAACACACTCCTAGCCCTGCTCAAGTCTTGGCCAATAGCTCAAGGCAAAAACCACAGGAGAGGCTATAATCTACCAAGATACCTAAGAAATCAGCTCTGCTCAGCTTACACGTCTCATGGCCTAAAGGTTCGTAGCTCAAAACAACTACGTCCAGTCAACAAAGCACTATCCAACTCAAAGATCAATGATAGGAACAGAAACTAACACTGGTAGAACACGCTTACATGAACCGGAGCTCAACTCTAGAGAAATCACGAACCCTAGCTCACACGGCTCCTCGTCAATTATCTCTATACGACCTCCTTATGACTACAAACTGGTACACGAATTTTGGCCTCGAAGATGAATTTCCAATTGATGTACTCTCACTCAAATCTGACCAGCCAATCTCCGGCAATCGGAAGAAGAATATATCGGGTGAACAATAGTCACGAGGGTTTGAGATATATCTATCGGCTCACAGGAGAGGATAAGGATATGCATGTTGTAAAAATAATTAATTTTTGGTCAACACTTATATACACGCTCTTAGGTATAGCTACTGTAAAGTCAAACCAGCTCAGACCTCTCCACTGTACTAGCTCAGGCACACAAACCAGCTCTCGCTCCAAACCGACCAGCTCGGAGCATCCAGTACATCTCTAAGATAAATCTGGCTTGCACAAACACAGTAAATCCCAAAGCTGCTCACCTCTAAGCTGGTGACCCCGAAACCAGCTCGCGGCAGAACTTAAACCAGCACAACGAAACAGCCCAGCTCAGAGCTATTGTAACGCTTAGAAATCCTAATTACGTGGAAACGAGTGCATGACTAGGGAGAAAATTATTTTAGATAAAATTATGCTAGTTTATGTGATTTAATGATAGTTTAATGTTTCATGATATGTATGTTATGTTTTTAGACTATTTTGAGACTTGGACGCGTGGACGAGACTAAGGACGACGGAGATGAAAATTTATTTAAACTTTTAAGCCCTCAGATTTTTAAGAACAAACTTATTATTTTTAAGCAGCAATTTAAAAAAAATGGGTTTTTTATGATTTTTTAGGGAAACACGTTTTTTGCGTATACGAGCTATTTTAATGAGCTTTTCAATATTTTACAAATATGGAAAATTATGATTACGAAAAAAAAGTTGGAGGCTTTATTTGGGAGTTTTAAAACATATATTAGTTAGTGAGGGTTTAATGGGTAAAAAGCTCTTCTAATTTTTCCTAACTTAAACCATCCTTGGAGGGGTCTTGTGTATCACATCCCATTTTCTTTCCAACCTAAATTTGTGTAACCCTAGCCTCCTCCCTCCCCTCCATAGCTGTCCCTCTCATCTCTTCCAACAAACCATCGGTTTTCTTCAAAATTTTGGTGATTCAAGGTGGTCTTGTCCTAATCTCGCGTCCTACACGTCGGTAACTCACAGATATTCTCTTTCTCCATCAAAGGCATGTGATATCTCCCCTTTTTCTCACCATTTAAGCTATATTAAACTGTTTTTAATGAAGTATTGTATGTTTTGCATGTGATTTCATGGGATCTATGTTGTTGTTTACGTATCTGCATGTTGTTTACGTGTCAAGCATGCATCATGAATTTCTAACGCATATTTGCATTTTTCTCGTAATGTTTCGGCCAAGAGCTATTCTAGGGGCTTGGAGATGGTTCATGGTGGTCCTAGGGAGGTCTATTAGTGTTCCATGATTGGGGGATAAGAGCTGGATCATCGGCTGAACCAGGGACGACTCATGTTGTGTTTTGGTGCGTCGCCCGTGCGGCGCCTTCACGCGGCTCGTCCGCCCAGGTGCGGCCATGGCTCGGGATGTGGTTGGTTAGAGGGGGACCGCTGAACCTGGGGGTGGTCCAGCCGGCGGGGCTCTGGCCAGGATCCTGAACCAGTCCTTGACCGGAGTAGAAAACATAGAATCCCATAAATATATATTTAATTATATATGCAGTATTTTATGTATGATAATGTTTTAAATAAAGGAATTAAATATATATTGACGGGCTAAGCTTTTAAATTGTATGTTTTTTATGAAATGGCATGCATCATGAGAATTTATGAAACGTTAAAGGCATGTTTTAAAGGAAAACCCGAGGGATTGAAGTGATTTGTGGCAAGTTTAATGATGGGATCTAGTTGGGATACCTGGCCCGAGAATCCCCTGTTTTAATGTATTACAAGCCTATGGATCCATGTGATCACGACATGGTGAAGTGACAACATAGAGGTGTGTGGGATCTCGAGGTAAGGTCGGGTGAACCGCACCGCCACGTACGTTGGTTCTTTTTATTGATCAATCATACGCCCGCTCACATTTCACGGATACGACTCACACGTTTTTATGTTACGTTATGTCATGCCTTATTATGTATGCTAATGATTATGATATGTTACGACAGAGTTACGAACCATGTTTTACGACCATCCATGCATGCATGTGTTATTGTTATTTTATTATGCGTATGTGCTTGCATATGGTTTTATTATACGTACTTTGCTATTTTAGAAGATAGAGCATGTTGGGCCTCTAGGCTCACTAGGTTTAAATGGTGCAGGTGATACTGCTGATGAGTTTATCCCTACTGGCGGTGAGGACCCTCTGAGCGCCCGCTGTAGCTGTACCCCGTGGACACTCTGACGTTTTATCTATGCTATGATACACTTTTCAGTACTTTATGCCCAGTGAACCTCTGTTAATGTGATGATGATGTAGGTCGGGTGAAACCGGCCGCCATGTACGTTGGTTTAAGATTGATCAATCGAACATGGTCCACACTTCACGGATACGACTCACACGTTTTCATGTTATGTTATGTCATGCCTCAGTATGTATGTTATACGATGACGATATGTTACGACTGATTGATGAACCATGTTTTACCATCATCCATGCAGGCATGTTTTAAAGTTATTTTATTATACGTAGGTGCTTGCATGTGGTTTTATTATATGTACCGTGCTATTATTCAGATAGAACATGTTGAGCCTTTAGGATCACTAGGTTTAAATGATGCAGGCGATAACCCTGTGGATTTTATACCGACCGGCTGTGAGGACCTCTGAGCGTCCGTCGCAGCTGTTGCCCCGTGACCACTAAGACGTCTTCGTTTTATGTTATAATAGTTTCAGAAATTTTCTTTTTAGTTTTGTTCAGTTTTTCCGCACTTTTATTTACTCTGATTTTTAAGGAAAAAGGATGATGTGATTTTGAGATGTTTATTCTATTTACATTTTAATGTAAGGTTGAAAAAAATGTTTTAAAGGGGACGAGCCATACTTTTAAAGATTGTTTATTCCACAATTAAGTTTTAAAAAAAATCTAGAGTCTGGTTTGTTTCAGTTGGTATCAGAGCGGTAGTTCTGGTGGGGTACTAGCCTGCTGCGGGGAGCTCGGAAGTCGCACTGCAAGTCTGTAATTTTTAGAGTTTTATGAATCATGTTTATTTTTAATATGATGCATGTTCTATTTTCAGCATTAATTTTACTTTAGGAGTTTTAGAGTTAGACGCTTAGTCATGCACTTAGATTTACGTGACAAGGTTTTGGTGTACCAGTATGCCTCCTAGACGCGACACGAGCCAGCAGGATGATACTAGGCCTCCTCCTCCTCCCCTACCTCCTTAGTTGACACCCTACGATAGGGCTAGTGTGGATATGCTAGACGGGATCACCAGGCTATTGGAGAGACAGTCGGAGCGACCCAAGAAGTCGCATGAGGAGGACGTCGCTGAGAGGTTCCGAAAGCAGGGACCCAAGGAGTTTCCAAGGACTACTGATCCACTTGTTGCTGAGGAGTGGATCCGATCATTGGTGTGAGGACTAGAAATCTGTTGCATGATTTGTTGTTTTTTTAGATTGCTCTTCGTACTGAGGTTTGACCTCTTTTCTTTTCCATGTTTTTGGGATTCCTTGGTCTGTATTGGCTTTGGCAGGTTCTTCAGGTAAACAGGCTGGACAGAGTGGAGCTTCAGTTGGTCGATCCCCTTTCTGATTTGAGTCCTAGTGTTATATATTTATATTGAGCAAGGGGATGTCCTGTGCCTTTATTTATTTTACCGAGGGGATCTGTAGTTGATTTAATACTTGCTATTGTACCTGTTGATGGTTTGTTTGAGTTTTGAGTTAAACTCGTATTTTGATTATGAACTATTTTGAATGATATGTTGGATCACGCCCAAACTGGAAAAAAAAATTTAAGCCCTGATTTTTAATGCTTCTGCTTAAATGTGATTAATTGAGTAATTAA